>OU343160.1:202313605-202465447 GCA_910595825.1 Philhelius pedissequus | reverse complement strand
ACTGACAGACTGACAGACTGACAGACTGACAGACTGACAGACTGACAGACTGACAGACTGACAGACTGACAGACTGACAGACTGACAGACTGACAGACTGACAGACTGACAGACTGACAGACTGACAGACTGACAGACTGACAGACTGACAGACTGACAGACTGACAGACTGACAGACTGACAGACTGACAGACTGACAGGACAGACTGACAGACTGACAGACTGACAGACTGACAGACTGACAGACTGACAGACTGACAGACTGACAGACTGACAGACTGACTGACAGACTGACAGACTGACAGATGACAGACTGACAGACAGACTGACAGACTGACAGACTGACAGACTGACAGACTGACAGACTGACAGACTGACAGACTGACAGACTGACAGACTGACAGACTGACAGACTGACAGACTGACAGACTGACAGACTGACAGACTGACAGACTGACAGACTGACAGACTGACAGACTGACAGACTGACAGACTGACAGACTGACAGACTGACAGACTGACAGACTGACTGACAGACTGACAGACTGACAGACTGACAGACTGACAGACTGACAGACTGACAGGACTGACAGACTGACAGACTGACAGACTGACAGACTGACAGACTGACAGACTGACAGACTGACAGACTGACAGACTGACAGACTGACAGACTGACAGACTGACTGACTGACTGACAGACTGACAGACTGACAGACTGACAGACTGACAGACTGACAGACTGACAGACTGACAGACTGACAGACTGACAGACTGACAGACTGACAGACTGACAGACTGACAGACTGACAGACTGACAGACTGACAGACTGACAGACTGACAGACTGACAGACTGACAGACTGACAGACTGACAGACTGACAGACTGACAGACTGACAGACTGACAGACTGACAGACTGACAGACTGACAGACTGACAGACTGACAGACTGACAGACTGACAGACTGACAGACTGACAGACTGACAGACTGACAGACTGACAGACTGACAGACTGACAGACTGACAGACTGACAGACTGACAGACTGACAGACTGACAGACTGACAGACTGACAGACTGACAGACTGACAGACTGACCGACTGACAGACTGACAGACTGACAGACTGACAGACTGACAGACTGACAGACTGACAGGACTGACAGACTGACAGACTGACAGGACTGACAGACTGACAGACTGACAGGACTGACAGACTGACAGACTGACAGACAGACTGACAGACTGACAGACTGACAGACTGACAGACTGACAGACTGACAGACTGACAGACTGACAGACTGACAGACTGACAGGACTGACAGACTGACAGACTGACAGACTGACAGACTGACAGACTGACAGACTGACAGACTGACAGACTGACAGACTGACAGACTGACAGACTGACAGACTGACAGACTGACAGACTGACAGACTGACAGACTGACAGACTGACAGACTGACAGACTGACAGACTGACAGACTGACAGACTGACAGACTGACAGACTGACAGACTGACAGACTGACAGACTGACAGACTGACAGACTGACAGACTGACAGACTGACAGACTGACAGACTGACAGACTGACAGACTGACAGACTGACAGACTGACAGACTGACAGACTGACTGACAGACTGACAGACTGACAGACTGACAGACTGACAGACTGACAGACTGACAGACTGACAGACTGACAGACTGACAGACTGACAGACTGACAGACTGACAGACTGACAGACTGACAGACTGACAGACTGACAGACTGACAGACTGACAGACTGACAGACTGACAGACTGACAGACTGACAGACTGACAGACTGACAGACTGACAGACTGACAGACTGACAGACTGACAGACTGACAGACTGACAGACTGACAGACTGACAGACTGACAGACTGACAGACTGACAGACTGACAGACTGACAGACTGACAGACTGACAGACTGACAGACTGACAGACTGACAGACTGACAGACTGACAGACTGACAGACTGACAGACTGACAGACTGACAGACTGACAGACTGACAGACTGACAGACTGACAGACTGACAGACTGACAGACTGACAGACTGACAGACTGACAGACTGACAGACTGACAGACTGACAGACTGACAGACTGACAGACTGACAGACTGACAGACTGACAGACTGACAGACTGACAGACTGACAGACTGACAGACTGACAGACTGACAGACTGACAGACTGACAGACTGACAGACTGACAGACTGACAGACTGACAGACTGACAGACTGACAGACTGACAGACTGACAGGACTGACAGACTGACAGACTGACTGACAGACTGACAGACTGACAGACAGACTGACAGACTGACAGACTGACAGACTGACAGACTGACAGACTGACAGACTGACAGACTGACAGACTGACAGACTGACAGACTGACAGACTGACAGACAGACTGACAGACTGACAGACTGACAGACTGACAGACTGACAGACTGACAGACTGACAGACTGACAGACTGACAGACTGACAGACTGACAGACTGACAGACTGACAGACTGACAGACTGACAGACTGACAGACTGACGACAGACTGACAGACTGACAGACTGACAGACTGACACGACAACTGACAGACTGACAGACTGACAGACTGACAGACTGACAGACTGACAGACTGACAGACTGACAGACTGACAGACTGACAGACTGACAGACTGACAGACTGACAGACTGACAGACTGACAGACTGACAGACTGACAGACCTGACAGACTGACAGACTGACAGACTGACAGACTGACAGACTGACAGACTGACACGACAGACTGACAGACTGACAGACTGACAGACTGACAGACTGACAGACTGACAGACTGACAGACTGACAGACTGACAGACTGACAGACTGACAGACTGACAGACTGACAGACTGACATACTGACAGACTGACAGACTGACAGACTGACAGACTGACAGACTGACAGACTGACAGACTGACAGACTGACAGACTGACAGACTGACAGACTGACAGACTGACAGACTGACAGACTGACAGACTGACAGACTGACAGACTGACAGACTGACAGACTGACAGACTGACAGACTGACAGACTGACAGACTGACAGACTGACAGACTGACAGACTGACAGACTGACAGACTGACAGACTGACAGACTGACAGACTGACAGACTGACAGACTGACAGACTGACAGACTGACAGACTGACAGACTGACAGACTGACAGACTGACAGACTGACAGACTGACAGACTGACAGACTGACAGACTGACAGACTGACAGACTGACAGACTGACAGACTGACAGACTGACAGACTGACAGACTGACAGACTGACAGACTGACAGACTGACAGACTGACAGACTGACAGACTGACAGACTGACAGACTGACAGACTGACAGACTGACAGACTGACAGACTGACAGACTGACAGACTGACAGACTGACAGACTGACAGACTGACAGACTGACAGACTGACAGACTGACAGACTGACAGACTGACAGACTGACAGACTGACAGACTGACAGGACTGACAGACTGACAGACTGACAGACTGACAGACTGACAGACTGACAGACTGACAGACTGACAGACTGACAGACTGACAGACTGACAGACTGACAGACTGACAGACTGACAGACTGACAGACTGACAGACTGACAGACTGACAGACTGACAGACTGACAGACTGACAGACTGACAGACTGACAGACTGACAGACTGACAGACTGACAGACTGACAGGACTGACTGACAGACTGACAGACTGACAGACTGACAGACTGACAGACTGACAGACTGACAGACTGACAGACTGACAGACTGACAGACTGACAGACTGACAGACTGACAGACTGACAGACTGACAGACTGACAGACTGACAGACTGACAGACTGACAGACTGACAGACTGACAGACTGACAGACTGACAGACTGACAGACTGACAGACTGACAGACTGACAGACTGACAGACTGACAGACTGACAGACTGACAGACTGACAGACTGACAGACTGACAGACTGACAGACTGACAGACTGACAGACTGACAGACTGACAGACTGACAGACTGACAGACTGACAGACTGACAGACTGACAGACTGACAGACTGACAGACTGACAGACTGACAGACTGACAGACTGACAGACTGACAGACTGACAGACTGACAGACTGACAGACTGACAGACTGACAGACTGACAGACTGACAGACTGACAGACTGACAGACTGACAGACTGACAGACTGACAGACTGACAGACTGACAGACTGACAGACTGACAGACTGACAGACTGACAGACTGACAGACTGACAGACTGACAGACTGACAGACTGACAGACTGACAGACTGACAGACTGACAGACTGACAGACTGACAGACTGACAGACTGACAGACTGACAGACTGACAGACTGACAGACTGACAGACTGACAGACTGACAGACTGACAGACTGACAGACTGACAGACTGACAGACTGACAGACTGACAGACTGACAGACTGACAGACTGACAGACTGACAGACTGACAGACTGACAGACTGACAGACTGACAGACTGACTGACAGACAGACTGACAGACTGACAGACTGACAGACTGACAGACTGACAGACTGACAGACTGACAGACTGACAGACTGACAGACTGACAGACTGACAGACTGACAGACTGACAGACTGACAGACTGACAGACTGACAGACTGACAGACTGACAGACTGACAGACAGACAGACTGACAGACTGACAGACTGACAGACTGACAGACTGACAGACTGACAGACTGACAGACTGACAGACTGACAGACTGACAGACTGACAGACTGACAGACTGACAGACTGACAGACTGACAGACTGACAGACTGACAGACTGACAGACTGACAGACTGACAGACTGACAGACTGACAGACTGACAGACTGACAGACTGACAGACTGACAGACTGACAGACAGACTGACAGGACTGACAGACTGACAGACTGACAGACTGACAGACTGACAGACTGACAGACTGACAGACTGACAGACTGACAGACTGACAGACTGACAGACTGACAGACTGACAGACTGACAGGACTGACAGACTGAGCTGACAGACTGACAGACTGACAGACTGACAGACTGACAGACTGACAGACTGACAGACTGACAGACTGACAGACTGACAGACTGACAGACTGACAGACTGACAGACTGACAGACTGACAGACTGACAGACTGACAGACTGACAGACTGACAGACTGACAGACTGACAGACTGACAGACTGACAGACTGACAGACTGACAGACTGACAGACTGACAGACTGACAGACTGACAGACTGACAGACTGACAGACTGACAGACTGACAGACTGACAGGACTGACAGACTGACAGACTGACAGACTGACAGACTGACAGACTGACAGACTGACAGACTGACAGACTGACAGACTGACAGACTGACAGACTGACAGACTGACAGACTGACAGACTGACAGACTGACAGACTGACAGACTGACAGACTGACAGACTGACAGACTGACAGACTGACAGACTGACAGACTGACAGACTGACAGACTGACAGACTGACAGACTGACAGACTGACAGACTGACAGACTGACAGACTGACAGACTGACAGACTGACAGACTGACAGACTGACAGACTGACAGACTGACAGACTGACAGACTGACAGACTGACAGACAGACTGACAGACTGACAGACTGACAGACTGACAGACTGACAGACTGACAGACTGACAGACTGACAGACTGACAGACTGACAGACTGACAGACTGACAGACTGACAGACTGACAGACTGACAGACTGACAGACTGACAGACTGACAGACTGACTGACAGACTGACAGACTGACAGACTGACAGACTGACAGACTGACAGACTGACAGACTGACAGACTGACAGACTGACAGACTGACAGACTGACAGACTGACAGACTGACAGACAGACTGACAGACTGACAGACTGACAGACTGACAGACTGACAGACTGACAGACTGACAGACTGACAGACTGACAGACTGACAGACTGACAGACTGACAGACTGACAGACTGACAGACTGACAGACTGACAGACTGACAGACAGACTGACGACTGACAGACTGACAGACTGACAGACTGACAGACTGACAGACTGACAGACTGACAGACTGACAGACTGACAGACTGACAGACTGACAGACTGACAGACAGACTGACAGACTGACAGACTGACAGACTGACAGACTGACAGACTGACAGACTGACAGACTGACAGACTGACAGACTGACAGACTGACAGACTGACAGACTGACAGACTGACAGACTGACAGACTGACAGACTGACAGACTGACAGACTGACAGACTGACAGACTGACAGACTGACAGACTGACAGACTGACAGACTGACAGACTGACAGACTGACAGACTGACAGACTGACAGACTGACAGACTGACAGACTGACAGACTGACAGACTGACAGACTGACAGACTGACAGACTGACAGACTGACAGACTGACAGACTGACAGACTGACAGACTGACAGACTGACAGACTGACAGACTGACAGACTGACAGACTGACAGACTGACAGACTGACAGACTGACAGACTGACAGACTGACAGACTGACAGACTGACAGACTGACAGACTGACAGACTGACAGACTGACAGACTGACAGACTGACAGACTGACAGACTGACAGACTGACAGACTGACAGACTGACAGACTGACAGACTGACAGGACTGACAGACTGACAGACTGACAGACTGACAGACTGACAGACTGACAGACTGACAGACTGACAGACTGACAGACTGACAGACTGACAGACTGACAGACTGACAGACTGACAGACTGACAGACTGACAGACTGACAGACTGACAGACTGACAGACTGACAGACTGACAGACTGACAGACTGACAGACTGACAGACTGACAGACTGACAGACTGACAGACTGACAGACTGACAGACTGACAGACTGACAGACTGACAGACTGACAGACTGACAGACTGACAGACTGACAGACTGACAGACTGACAGACTGACAGACTGACAGACTGACAGACTGACAGACTGACAGACTGACAGACTGACAGACTGACAGACTGACAGACTGACAGACTGACAGACTGACAGACTGACAGACTGACAGACTGACAGACTGACAGACTGACAGACTGACAGACTGACAGACTGACAGACTGACAGACTGACAGACTGACAGACTGACAGACTGACAGACTGACAGACTGACAGACTGACAGACTGACAGACTGACAGACTGACAGACTGACAGACTGACAGACTGACAGACAGACTGAGCAGACTGACAGACTGACAGACTGACAGACTGACAGACTGACAGACTGACAGACTGACAGACTGACAGACTGACAGACTGACAGACTGACAGACTGACAGACTGACAGACTGACAGACTGACAGACTGACAGACTGACAGACTGACAGACTGACAGACTGACAGACTGACAGACTGACAGACTGACAGACTGACAGACTGACAGACTGACAGACTGACAGACTGACAGACTGACAGACTGACAGACTGACAGACTGACAGACTGACAGACTGACAGACTGACAGACTGACAGACTGACAGACTGACAGACTGACAGACTGACAGACTGACAGACTGACAGACTGACAGACTGACAGACTGACAGACTGACAGACTGACAGACTGACAGACTGACAGACTGACAGACTGACAGACTGACAGACTGACAGACTGACAGACTGACAGACTGACAGACTGACAGACTGACAGACTGACAGACTGACAGACTGACAGACTGACAGACTGACAGACTGACAGACTGACAGACTGACAGACTGACAGACTGACAGACTGACAGACTGACAGACTGACAGACTGACAGACTGACAGACTGACAGACTGACAGACTGACAGACTGACAGACTGACAGACTGACAGACTGACAGACTGACAGACTGACAGACTGACAGACTGACAGACTGACAGACTGACAGACTGACAGACTGACAGACTGACAGACTGACAGACTGACAGACTGACAGACTGACAGACTGACAGACTGACAGACTGACAGACTGACAGACTGACAGACTGACAGACTGACAGACTGACAGACTGACAGACTGACAGACTGACAGACTGACAGACTGACAGACTGACAGACTGACAGACTGACAGACTGACAGACTGACAGACTGACAGACTGACAGACTGACAGACTGACAGACTGACAGACTGACAGACTGACAGACTGACAGACTGACAGACTGACAGACTGACAGACTGACAGACTGACAGACTGACAGACTGACAGACTGACAGACTGACAGACTGACAGACTGACAGACTGACAGACTGACAGACTGACAGACTGACAGACTGACAGACTGACAGACTGACAGACTGACAGACTGACAGACTGACAGACTGACAGACTGACAGACTGACAGACTGACAGACTGACAGACTGACAGACTGACAGACTGACAGACTGACAGACTGACAGACTGACAGACTGACAGACTGACAGACTGACAGACTGACAGACTGACAGACTGACAGACTGACAGACTGACAGACTGACAGACTGACAGACTGACAGACTGACAGACTGACAGACTGACAGACTGACAGACTGACAGACTGACAGACTGACAGACTGACAGACTGACAGACTGACAGACTGACAGACTGACAGACTGACAGACTGACAGACTGACAGACTGACAGACTGACAGACTGACAGACTGACAGACTGACAGACTGACAGACTGACAGACTGACAGACTGACAGACTGACAGACTGACAGACTGACAGACTGACAGACTGACAGACTGACAGACTGACAGACTGACAGACTGACAGACTGACAGACTGACAGACTGACAGACTGACAGACTGACAGACTGACAGACTGACAGACTGACAGACTGACAGACTGACAGACTGACAGACTGACAGACTGACAGACTGACAGACTGACAGACTGACAGACTGACAGACTGACAGACTGACAGACTGACAGACTGACAGACTGACAGACTGACAGACTGACAGACTGACAGACTGACAGACTGACAGACTGACAGACTGACAGACTGACAGACTGACAGACTGACAGACTGACAGACTGACAGACTGACAGACTGACAGACTGACAGACTGACAGACTGACAGACTGACAGACTGACAGACTGACAGACTGACAGACTGACAGACTGACAGACTGACAGACTGACAGACTGACAGACTGACAGACTGACAGACTGACAGACTGACAGACTGACAGACTGACAGACTGACAGACTGACAGACTGACAGACTGACAGACTGACAGACTGACAGACTGACAGACTGACAGACTGACAGACTGACAGACTGACAGACTGACAGACTGACAGACTGACAGACTGACAGACTGACAGACTGACAGACTGACAGACTGACAGACTGACAGACTGACAGACTGACAGACTGACAGACTGACAGACTGACAGACTGACAGACTGACAGACTGACAGACTGACAGACTGACAGACTGACAGACTGACAGACTGACAGACTGACAGACTGACAGACTGACAGACTGACAGACTGACAGACTGACAGACTGACAGACTGACAGACTGACAGACTGACAGACTGACAGACTGACAGACTGACAGACTGACAGACTGACAGACTGACAGACTGACAGACTGACAGACTGACAGACTGACAGACTGACAGACTGACAGACTGACAGACTGACAGACTGACAGACTGACAGACTGACAGACTGACAGACTGACAGACTGACAGACTGACAGACTGACAGACTGACAGACTGACAGACTGACAGACTGACAGACTGACAGACTGACAGACTGACAGACTGACAGACTGACAGACTGACAGACTGACAGACTGACAGACTGACAGACTGACAGACTGACAGACTGACAGACTGACAGACTGACAGACTGACAGACTGACAGACTGACAGACTGACAGACTGACAGACTGACAGACTGACAGACTGACAGACTGACAGACTGACAGACTGACAGACTGACAGACTGACAGACTGACAGACTGACAGACTGACAGACTGACAGACTGACAGACTGACAGACTGACAGACTGACAGACTGACAGACTGACAGACTGACAGACTGACAGACTGACAGACTGACAGACTGACAGACTGACAGACTGAACAGACTGACAGACTGACAGACTGACAGACTGACAGACTGACAGACTGACAGACTGACAGACTGACAGACTGACAGACTGACAGACTGACAGACTGACAGACTGACAGACTGACAGACTGACAGACTGACAGACTGACAGACTGACAGACTGACAGACTGACAGACTGACAGACTGACAGACTGACAGACTGACAGACTGACAGACTGACAGACTGACAGACTGACAGACTGACAGACTGACAGACTGACAGACTGACAGACTGACAGACTGACAGACTGACAGACTGACAGACTGACAGACTGACAGACTGACAGACTGACAGACTGACAGACTGACAGACTGACAGACTGACAGACTGACAGACTGACAGACTGACAGACTGACAGACTGACAGACTGACAGACTGACAGACTGACAGACTGACAGACTGACAGACTGACAGACTGACAGACTGACAGACTGACAGACTGACAGACTGACAGACTGACAGACTGACAGACTGACAGACTGACAGACTGACAGACTGACAGACTGACAGACTGACAGACTGACAGACTGACAGACTGACAGACTGACAGACTGACAGACTGACAGACTGACAGACTGACAGACTGACAGACTGACAGACTGACAGACTGACAGACTGACAGACTGACAGACTGACAGACTGACAGACTGACAGACTGACAGACTGACAGACTGACAGACTGACAGACTGACAGACTGACAGACTGACAGACTGACAGACTGACAGACTGACAGACTGACAGACTGACAGACTGACAGACTGACAGACTGACAGACTGACAGACTGACAGACTGACAGACTGACAGACTGACAGACTGACAGACTGACAGACTGACAGACTGACAGACTGACAGACTGACAGACTGACAGACTGACAGACTGACAGACTGACAGACTGACAGACTGACAGACTGACAGACTGACAGACTGACAGACTGACAGACTGACAGACTGACAGACTGACAGACTGACAGACTGACAGACTGACAGACTGACAGACTGACAGACTGACAGACTGACAGACTGACAGACTGACAGACTGACAGACTGACAGACTGACAGACTGACAGACTGACAGACTGACAGACTGACAGACTGACAGACTGACAGACTGACAGACTGACAGACTGACAGACTGACAGACTGACAGACTGACAGACTGACAGACTGACAGACTGACAGACTGACAGACTGACAGACTGACAGACTGACAGACTGACAGACTGACAGACTGACAGACTGACAGACTGACAGACTGACAGACTGACAGACTGACAGACTGACAGACTGACAGACTGACAGACTGACAGACTGACAGACTGACAGACTGACAGACTGACAGACTGACAGACTGACAGACTGACAGACTGACAGACTGACAGACTGACAGACTGACAGACTGACAGACTGACAGACTGACAGACTGACAGACTGACAGACTGACAGACTGACAGACTGACAGACTGACAGACTGACAGACTGACAGACTGACAGACTGACAGACTGACAGACTGACAGACTGACAGACTGACAGACTGACAGACTGACAGACTGACAGACTGACAGACTGACAGACTGACAGACTGACAGACTGACAGACTGACAGACTGACAGACTGACAGACTGACAGACTGACAGACTGACAGACTGACAGACTGACAGACTGACAGACTGACAGACTGACAGACTGACAGACTGACAGACTGACAGACTGACAGACTGACAGACTGACAGACTGACAGACTGACAGACTGACAGACTGACAGACTGACAGACTGACAGACTGACAGACTGACAGACTGACAGACTGACAGACTGACAGACTGACAGACTGACAGACTGACAGACTGACAGACTGACAGACTGACAGACTGACAGACTGACAGACTGACAGACTGACAGACTGACAGACTGACAGACTGACAGACTGACAGACTGACAGACTGACAGACTGACAGACTGACAGACTGACAGACTGACAGACTGACAGACTGACAGACTGACAGACTGACAGACTGACAGACTGACAGACTGACAGACTGACAGACTGACAGACTGACAGACTGACAGACTGACAGACTGACAGACTGACAGACTGACAGACTGACAGACTGACAGACTGACAGACTGACAGACTGACAGACTGACAGACTGACAGACTGACAGACTGACAGACTGACAGACTGACAGACTGACAGACTGACAGACTGACAGACTGACAGACTGACAGACTGACAGACTGACAGACTGACAGACTGACAGACTGACAGACTGACAGACTGACAGACTGACAGACTGACAGACTGACAGACTGACAGACTGACAGACTGACAGACTGACAGACTGACAGACTGACAGACTGACAGACTGACAGACTGACAGACTGACAGACTGACAGACTGACAGACTGACAGACTGACAGACTGACAGACTGACAGACTGACAGACTGACAGACTGACAGACTGACAGACTGACAGACTGACAGACTGACAGACTGACAGACTGACAGACTGACAGACTGACAGACTGACAGACTGACAGACTGACAGACTGACAGACTGACAGACTGACAGACTGACAGACTGACAGACTGACAGACTGACAGACTGACAGACTGACAGACTGACAGACTGACAGACTGACAGACTGACAGACTGACAGACTGACAGACTGACAGACTGACAGACTGACAGACTGACAGACTGACAGACTGACAGACTGACAGACTGACAGACTGACAGACTGACAGACTGACAGACTGACAGACTGACAGACTGACAGACTGACAGACTGACAGACTGACAGACTGACAGACTGACAGACTGACAGACTGACAGACTGACAGACTGACAGACTGACAGACTGACAGACTGACAGACTGACAGACTGACAGACTGACAGACTGACAGACTGACAGACTGACAGACTGACAGACTGACAGACTGACAGACTGGACAGACTGACAGACTGACAGACTGACAGACTGACAGACTGACAGACTGACAGACTGACAGACTGACAGACTGACAGACTGACAGACTGACAGACTGACAGACTGACAGACTGACAGACTGACAGACTGACAGACTGACAGACTGACAGACTGACAGACTGACAGACTGACAGACTGACAGACTGACAGACTGACAGACTGACAGACTGACAGACTGACAGACTGACAGACTGACAGACTGACAGACAGACAGACTGACGACTGACAGACTGACAGACTGACAGACTGACAGACTGACAGACTGACAGACTGACAGACTGACAGACTGACAGACTGACAGACTGACAGACTGACAGACTGACAGACCTGACAGACTGACAGACTGACAGACTGACAGACTGACAGACTGACAGACTGACAGACTGACAGACTGACAGACTGACAGACTGACAGACTGACAGACTGACAGACTGACAGACTGACAGACTGACAGACTGGACAGACTGACAGACTGACAGACTGACAGACTGACAGACTCGACAGACTGACAGAACTGACAGACTGAACAGACTGACAGACTGACAGACTGACAGACTGACAGGACTGACAGACTGACAGACTGACAGACTGACAGACTGACAGACTGACAGACTGACAGACTGACAGACTGACAGACTGACAGACTGACAGACTGACAGACTGACAGACTGACAGGGACTGACTGACTGAAGCTGACAGACTGACAGACTGACAGACTGACAGACTCGACAGACTGACAGACTGACAGGACAGATGACTGCGACTGACAGACTGACAGACTGACAGACTGACAGACTGACAGACTGACAGACTGACAGACTGACAGACTGACAGACTGACAGACTGACAGACTGACAGACTGACAGACTGACAGACCTGACAGACTGGACAGACTGACAGACTGACAACTGACAGACTGACAGACTGACAGACTGACAGACTGACAGACTGACAGACTGACAGACTGACAGACTGACAGACTGACAGACTGACAGACTGACAGACTGACAGACAGACAGACTGACAGGCTGACAGACTGACAGACTGACAGACTGACAGACTGACAGACTGACAGACTGACAGACTGACAGACTGACAGACTGACAGACTGACAGACTGACAGACTGACAGACTGACAGACTGACAGACTGACAGACTGACAGACTGACAGACTGACAGACTGACAGACTGACAGACTGACAGACTGACAGACTGACAGACTGACAGACTGACAGACTGACAGACTGACAGACTGACAGACTGACAGACTGACAGACTGACAGACTGACAGACTGACAGACTGACCAGACTGACAGACTGACAGACTGACAGACTGACAGAACTGACAGACTTGACAGACTGACAGACTGACAGGACTGACAGACTGACAGACTGACAGACTGACAGACTGACAGACTGACAGACTGACAGACTGACAGACTGACAGACTGACAGGACTGACAGACTGACAGACTGACAGACTGACAGACTGACAGACTGACAGACTGACAGACAGACAGACTGACAGACTGACAGACTGACAGACTGACGACTGACAGACTGACAGGACTGGACAGACTGACAGACTGACAGACTGACAGATCTGACAGACTGACAGACTGACAGACTGACAGACTGACAGACTGACAGACTGACAGACTGACAGACTGACAGACTGACAGACTGACAGACTGACAGACTGACAGACTGACAGACTGACAGACTGACAGACTGACAGACTGACAGACTGACAGACTGACAGACTGACAGACTGACAGACTGACAGACTGACAGACTGACAGACTGACAGACTGACAGACTGACAAGACTGACAGACTGACAGACTGACAGACTGACAGACTGACAGACGACAGACTGACAGACTGACAGACTGACAGACTGAAAGACTGACAGACTGACAACTGACAGACTGACAGACTGACAGACTGACAGACTGACAGACTGACCAGACTGACAGACTGACAGACTGACAGACTGACAGACTGACAGGACTGACAGACTGACGACTGACAGACTGGACTCAGACTGACAGACTGACAGACTGACCCAGACTGAAAGACTGACAGACTGACAGACAGACAGACTGACAGACTGACAGACTGACAGACTGACAGACTGACAGACTGACAGACTGACAGACTGACAGACTGACAGACTGACAGACTGACAGAACTGACAGACTGACAGACTGACCAGACTGACAGACTGACAGACTGACAGACTGACAGACTGACAGGAGCTGACAGACTGACAGACTGACAGACTGACAGACTGACAGACTGACAGACTGACAGACTGACAGACTGACAGGACTGACAGACTGACAGACTGACAGACTGACAGACTGACAGACTGACAGACTGACAGACTGACAGACTGACAGACTGACAGACTGACAGACTGACAGACTGACAGACTGACAGACTGACAGACTGACAGACTGACAGACCTGACAGACTGACAGACTCGACAGACTGACAGACTGACAGACTGACAGACTGACAGAACTGACAGACTGACAGACAGACAGACTGACAGACTGACAGACTGACAGACTGACAGACTGACAGACTGACAGACTGACAGACTGACAGACTGACAGACTGACAGACTGACAGACTGACAGACTGACAGACTGACAGACTGACAGACTGACAGACTGACAGACTGACAGACTGACAGACTGACAGACTGACAGACTGACAGACTGACAGACTGACAGACAGACTGACAGACTGACACGACTGACTGACAGACTGACAGACTGACAGACTGACAGACTGACAGACTGACAGACTGACAGACTGACAGACTGACACGACACTGACAGACTGACAGACTGACAGACTGACAGACTGACAGACTGACAGACTGACAGACTGAGACTGACAGACTGACAGACTGACAGACTGAGACTGACAGACTGACAGACTGACAGACTGACAGACTGACAGACTGACAGACTGACAGACTGACAGGACTGACAGACTGACAGACTGACAGACTGGACAGACTGACAGACTGACAGACTGACAGACTGACCAGGACTGACAGACTGACAGACTGACAGACTGACAGACTGACAGACTGACAGACTGACAGACTGACAGACTGACAGACTGACAGACTGACAGACTGGACAGACTGACAGACTGACAGACTGACAGACTGACAGACTGACAGACTGACAGACTGACAGACTGACAGACTGACAGACTGACAGACTGACAGACTGACAGACTGACAGACTGACAGACTGACAGACTGACAGACTGACAGACTGACAGACTGACAGACTGACAGACTGACAGACTGACAGGACTGACAGACTGACAGGACTGACAGACTGACAGACTGACAGACTGACAGACCTGACAGACTGACAGACTGACAGACTGACAGACTGACAGGGACTGACAGACTGACAGACTGACAGACTGACAGACTGACAGACTGACAGACTGACAGAGGACTGACAGACTGACGCAGTGACAGACTGACAGACTGACAGACTGACAGACTGACAGACTGACAGACTGACAGACTGACAGACTGACAGACTGACAGACTGACAGACTGACAGACTGACAGACTGACAGACTGACAGACTGACAGACTGACAGACTGACAGACTGACAGACTGACAGACTGACAGACTGACAGACTGACAGACTGACAGACTGACAGACTGACAGACTGACAGACTGACAGACTGACAGACTGACAGACTGACAGACTGACAGACCTGACAGACTGACAGACTGACAGACTGACAGACTGACAGACTGACAGGACTGACAGACTGACAGACTGACAGACTGACAGACTGACAGACTGACAGACTGACAGACTGACAGATGACAGACTGACAGACTGACAGACTGACAGACTGACAGACGACTGACAGACTGACAGACTGACAGACTGACAGACTGACAGACTGACAGACTGACAGATGACAGACTGACAGACTGACAGACTGACAGACTGACAGACTGACAGACTGACAGACTGACAGACTGACAGACTGACAGACTGACAGACTGACAGACTGACAGACTGACCAGACTGACAGACTGACAGACTGACAGACTGACAGACTGACAGACTGACAGACTGACAGACTGACAGACTGACAGACTGACAGACTGACAGACTGACAGACTGACAGACTGACAGACTGACAGACTGACGACTGACAGACTGACAGACTGACAGACTGACAGACTGACAGACTGACAGACTGACAGACTGACAGACTGACAGACTGACAGATGACAGACTGACAGACTGACAGACTGACAGACTGACAGACTGACAGACTGACAGACGACAGACTGACAGACTGACAGACTGACAGACTGACAGACTGACAGGACTGACAGACTGACAACTGACTGACAGACTGACAGACTGACAGACTGACAGACTGACAGACTGACAGACTGACAGAGACTGACAGACTGACAGACTGACAGACTGACAGACTGACAGACTGACAGACTGACACAGACTGACAGACTGACAGACTGACAGACTGAAGACTGACAGACTGACAGACTGACAGACTGACAGACGACAGACTGACAGACTGACAGACTGACAGACTGACAGATGACAGGACAGACTGACAGACTGACAGACTGACAGACTGACAGACTGACAGACTGCAGACAGACTGACAGACTGACCAGACTGACAGACTGACAGACTGACAGACTGACAGACTGACAGACTGACAGACTGACAGACCAGACTGACAGACTGACAGACTGACAGACTGACAGACTGACAGACTGACAGACTGACAGACTGACAGACTGACAGACTGACAGACTGACAGACTGACAGACTGACAGACTGACAGACTGACAGACTGACAGACTGACAGACTGACAGACTGACAGACTGACAGACTGACAGACTGACAGACTGACAGACAGACAGACTGACAGACTGACAGACTGACAGACTGACAGACTGACAGACTGACAGACTGACAGACTGACAGACTGACAGACTGACAGACTGACAGACTGACAGCTTAAGACTGACAGACTGACAGACTGACAGACTGACAGACTGACAGACTGACAGACTGACTGACAGACTGACAGACTGACAGACTGACAGACTGACAGACTGACAGACTGACAGACTGACAGACTGACAGACTGACAGACTGACAGACTGACAGACTGACAGACTGACAGACTGACAGACTGACAGACTGACAGACTGACAGACTGACAGACTGACAGACTGACAGACAGACAGACTGACAGACTGACAGACTGACAGACTGACAGACTGACAGACTGACAGACTGACAGACTGACAGACTGACAGACTGACAGACTGACAGACTGACAGACTGACAGACTGACAGACTGACAGACTGACAGACTGACAGACTGACAGACTGACAGACTGACAGACTGACAGACTGACAGACTGACAGACTGACAGACTGACAGACTGACAGACTGACAGACTGACAGACTGACAGACTGACAGACTGACAGACTGACAGACTGACAGACTGACAGACTGACAGACTGACAGACCTGACAGACTGACAGACTGACAGACTGAAGACTGACAGACTGACAGACTGAAGACTGACAGACTGACAGACTGACAGACTGACAGACTGACGACTGACAGACTGACAGACTGACAGACTGACAGACTGACAGACTGACAGACTGACAGACTGACAGACTGACAGACTGACAGACTGACAGACTGACAGACTGACAGACTGACAGACTGACAGACTGACAGACTGACAGACTGACAGACTGACAGACTGACAGACTGACAGACTGACAGACTGACAGACTGACAGACTGACAGACTGACAGACTGACAGACTGACAGACTGACAGACTGACAGACTGACAGACTGACAGACTGACAGACTGACAGACTGACAGACTGACAGACTGACAGACTGACAGACTGACAGACTGACAGACTGACAGACTGACAGACTGACAGACTGACAGATGACAGACTGACAGACTGACAGACTGACAGACTGACAGACTGACAGACTGACAGACTGACAGACTGACAGACTGACAGACTGACAGACTGACAGACTGACAGACTGACAGACTGACAGACTGACAGACTGACAGACTGACAGACTGACAGACTGACAGACTGACAGACTGACAGACTGACAGACTGACAGACTGACAGACTGACAGACTGACAGACTGACAGACTGACAGACTGACAGACTGACAGACTGACAGACTGACAGACTGACTGACAGACTGACAGACTGACAGACTGACAGACTGACAGACTGACAGACTGACAGACTGACAGACTGACAGACTGACAGACTGACAGACTGACAGACTGACAGACTGACAGACTGACAGACTGAAGAGACAGACTGACAGACTGACAGACTGACAGACTGACAGACTGACAGGACTGACAGACTGACAGACTGACAGACTGACAGACTGACAGACTGACAGACTGACAGACTGACAGACTGACAGACTGACAGACTGACAGACTGACAGACTGACAGACTGACAGACTGACAGACTGACAGACTGACAGACTGACAGACTGACAGACTGACAGACTAGACTGACAGACTGACAGACTGACAGACTGACAGACTGACAGACTGACAGACTGACAGACTGACTGACTGACAGACTGACAGACTGACAGACTGACAGACTGACAGACTGACAGACTGACAGACTGACAGACTGACAGACTGACAGACTGACAGACTGACAGACTGACAGACTGACAGACTGACAGACTGACAGACTGACAGACTGACAGACTGACAGACTGACAGACTGACAGACTGACAGACTGACAGACTGAATGACAGACTGACAGACTGACAGACTGACAGACAGACAGACTGACAGACTGACAGACTGACAGACTGACAGACTGACAGATGACAGACGGACAGACTGACAGCCTGACAGACTGACAGACAGAACTACAGACTGACAGACTGACAAGACTGACAACTAAAAACTGACAAAATACAACTGACAGACTGACAGACTGACAGACTGACAGACTGACAGACTGACAGAACTGACAGACTGACAGACTGACAGACTGACAGACTGACAGACTGACAGACTGACAGACTGACAGACTGACAGACTGACAGACTGACAGACTGACAGACTGACAGACTGACAGACTGACAGACTGACAGACTGACAGACTGACAGACTGACAGACTGACAGACTGACAGACTGACAGACTGACAGACTGACAGACTGACAGACTGACTGACTGACAGACTGACAGACTGACAGACTGACAGACTGGACAGACTGACAGACTGACAGACTGACAGACTGACAGACTGACAGACTGACAGACTGACAGACTGACAGACTGACAGACTGACAGACTGACAGACTGACAGACTGACAGACTGACAGACTGACAGACTGACAGACTGACAGACTGACAGACTGACAGACTGACAGACTGACAGACTGACAGACTGACAGACTGACAGACTGACAGACTGACAGACTGACAGACTGACAGACTGACAGACTGACAGACTGACAGACTGACAGACTGACAGACTGACAGACTGACAGACTGACAGACTGACAGACTGACAGACTGACAGACTGACAGACTGACAGACTGACAGACTGACAGACTGACAGACTGACAGACTGACAGACTGACAGACTGACAGACTGACAGACTGACAGACTGACAGACTGACAGACTGACAGACTGACAGACTGACAGACTGACAGACTGACAGACTGACAGACTGACAGACTGACAGACTGACAGACTGACAGACTGACAGACTGACAGACTGACAGACTGACAGACTGACAGACTGACAGACTGACAGACTGACAGACTGACAGACTGACAGACTGACAGACTGACAGACTGACAGACTGACAGACTGACAGACTGACAGACTGACAGACTGACAGACTGACAGACTGACAGACTGACAGACTGACAGACTGACAGACTGACAGACTGACAGACTGACAGACTGACAGACTGACAGACTGACAGACTGACAGACTGACAGACTGACAGACTGACAGACTGACAGACTGACAGACTGACAGACTGACAGACTGACAGACTGACAGACTGACAGACTGACAGACTGACAGACTGACAGACTGACAGACTGACAGACTGACAGACTGACAGACTGACAGACTGACAGACTGACAGACTGACAGACTGACAGACTGACAGACTGACAGACTGACAGACTGACAGACTGACAGACTGACAGACTGACAGACTGACAGACTGACAGACTGACAGACTGACAGACTGACAGACTGACAGACTGACAGACTGACAGACTGACAGACTGACAGACTGACAGACTGACAGACTGACAGACTGACAGACTGACAGACTGACAGACTGACAGACTGACAGACTGACAGACTGACAGACTGACAGACTGACAGACTGACAGACTGACAGACTGACAGACTGACAGACTGACAGACTGACAGACTGACAGACTGACAGACTGACAGACTGACAGACTGACAGACTGACAGACTGACAGACTGACAGACTGACAGACTGACAGACTGACAGACTGACAGACTGACAGACTGACAGACTGACAGACTGACAGACTGACAGACTGACAGACTGACAGACTGACAGACTGACAGACTGACAGACTGACAGACTGACAGACTGACAGACTGACAGACTGACAGACTGACAGACTGACAGACTGACAGACTGACAGACTGACAGACTGACAGACTGACAGACTGACAGACTGACAGACTGACAGACTGACAGACTGACAGACTGACAGACTGACAGACTGACAGACTGACAGACTGACAGACTGACAGACTGACAGACTGACAGACTGACAGACTGACAGACTGACAGACTGACAGACTGACAGACTGACAGACTGACAGACTGACAGACTGACAGACTGACAGACTGACAGACTGACAGACTGACAGACTGACAGACTGACAGACTGACAGACTGACAGACTGACAGACTGACAGACTGACAGACTGACAGACTGACAGACTGACAGACTGACAGACTGACAGACTGACAGACTGACAGACTGACAGACTGACAGACTGACAGACTGACAGACTGACAGACTGACAGACTGACAGACTGACAGACTGACAGACTGACAGACTGACAGACTGACAGACTGACAGACTGACAGACTGACAGACTGACAGACTGACAGACTGACAGACTGACAGACTGACAGACTGACAGACTGACAGACTGACAGACTGACAGACTGACAGACTGACAGACTGACAGACTGACAGACTGACAGACTGACAGACTGACAGACTGACAGACTGACAGACTGACAGACTGACAGACTGACAGACTGACAGACTGACAGACTGACAGACTGACAGACTGACAGACTGACAGACTGACAGACTGACAGACTGACAGACTGACAGACTGACAGACTGACAGACTGACAGACTGACAGACTGACAGACTGACAGACTGACAGACTGACAGACTGACAGACTGACAGACTGACAGACTGACAGACTGACAGACTGACAGACTGACAGACTGACAGACTGACAGACTGACAGACTGACAGACTGACAGACTGACAGACTGACAGACTGACAGACTGACAGACTGACAGACTGACAGACTGACAGACTGACAGACTGACAGACTGACAGACTGCCAGACTGACAGACTGCCAGACTGACAGACTGACAGACTGACAGACTGACAGACTGACAGACTGACAGACTGACAGACTGACAGACTGACAGACTGACAGACTGACAGACTGACAGACTGATAGACTGACAGACTGACAGACTGACAGACTGACAGACTGACACATTCTCTCTCATTTAATATCAACTCGTTCGCATCAATTGAAACGAAATTTACTCATTGGAACTAGGTATACACACAAAAAAAGCTACATATTCTTGTTGCATCTATTTCGTTCACGTTATTCCGCAACGAAATGTATCCTCCACTGAAAGCATTGACACAAACAAGAAAAGTATAGCCGAATAATATGAACCAAGTCGTTCAAATTAGCGATGAATTCAAGTTGCACAAAGTATTTACACATGGATATGGGATGTGTGGACACAAAGTGATAACCAAGCAAACATTTTAATTCAGAAATGATAGATAATTAATTAATAAAAGTGAAGAAACCGGACGAAAAAGAATTCACCTATGATGCAATTAAAATCCTTTTACCTGGGCTCTTAGACAGCGATTTGAATCATTGTAATGATTCATTTATGATCTGAAAAATCGTGATTTAAATTAACGTATATAAGGGTTCCACATATTCATTTAAATAATTAATGAATGAATCTTTTTCTAAATCATAAAAATAGTTAAAATAAAATTCAATTGAGTGAAGGATTTCTAAGTATATACCTTCACTTTAATTAATCGTATAGGCATCATTTTTGCGATTCAGAAAGGTTTAAAGATTACTCACTTAAAGGATTATATGGAACCCTTATATATGTACGTTCATTTAATTGCAGAATTTTCATATCATAAATGAATCATTAAATAATCAAATCGGTGTCTAAGAGCCCAGGTAAAAGGATTCAAATTGCATCATAAGTGAATTCTTTATTTCTTATTCATTTATGATTGAATATTTTATCGGTGAGCCTCTGGAACATATTTTATTTCCCTCTTGGTTGGCTTGTAAAGCTTCCTAGGACTTCTTAATTGTTAAATGATACTATAATGAAAGAAATGATTTAAATATATTTTTTTTTTTTTTTTTTTATAACTTTGCTCAAGGGATTATGAATACCCTCTACATGTTTTTTTCTTAACACAGCGCGGTCATCCGGTGGAAGAAGAGAAAGAAGGATAGGAAAGATGTGTGGCGCGATGTTCTGAGACTAGAGCTGGTTGATGTCTCAGATTTATCTCCAGGGATGGCGGCTGAACTAATGCGGAGAGTCTTATTTATTTACGTCCCTTATAATTCGCATTATTTTATTTATTTCGTTGTCATATTTTATGGGTATGCTAGTTTACTCAATCACATATTGTTAGTGTTATGCCTAAACAGCATGTAATGAGCAAAGCAGCAACTTATTTTATGACAATTTTTAGAATTGTTTTATAATGGAATACGAGTATAAGAAGTTTTTAAAAAAAAATTTACATAAATTTTGTACATACATATATCTTTATTTTTATCGATTTCTTTTTCATATTTTTTTTGTAAGTATAAGTAGCTACCTATTTACTATAAAAACACATGCTGGTTATATACCTATTATTTTTACTTTATTTTGAGCTATTATGTATTCTTTATTATACATATTTGCTACTTCGGATTTATCGCAAAACTTTCAGAACTGATAATCGACTATGCAAATGAAACTTTCGTCGCGACAATGACCCGTTATCATTTCCCCTTGTAAGAAGGAAAAATAAAAGGACGAACAAAAAAGATCTCCATATGAAGGATCCACAAACAAGATCTGAGTGTTGTTTTTTAATTTTCTTTTACACAGAGAATGCATATTCCTTTTGCGTTAAAATTTGTAGGATCTTTTTATACATTCATAATTAATTAAAAAAACTGAAGGTTTCTTGAATATTATTCTTCATGTTTGGTGATTAGAATCTGAACCTTCAGATAAATGTTTGCTGGGAATAATCAGGTGCCTACACATATGTACATGGGATAGTTTTTGTTTGTTGGCTCTGTTCTATTCATGGAAGATTATGAACAAAATTGCAATTTTGCTATGAATTGAGTTCTTTTTTGAGTGGATGTAACAAAAAGATTCTCCTGTAAACTGTAAATTAAATTTTGGAATTGCGTTTCATTTGTTCAAGTAATAATTTTATAATTTGTAGCTTGGAGGTGAAATTTAAGATACAAAATGGCATTCAGAAGTCACAGTTTTCCCACAAATATTTAAACTATGTGAACTGGTAAATACTTTTCCCCTAATAGCTTCATCCGTTGAAAGATCTTTTTCAACACTTAAAAGAATAAAGACGTATTTGAGAACTACAATTGGCCAGAGTAGGTTATCAGAACTGTCAATGATTACCATATCGAAAAGAAACGTTTGCGAGAAAAACTGTTGGAAGATTCTTTCTATCAAAATGTAATAAGAATATTTAAAAAAAAAAGAAGAATTGAACTTGAGTATAAACTTGAACTACCGCATTTTTTATTCACGCGTCGCCACTTATTATATGTATGTATGTAAATAAACTTATTGAGTTCGATAAAATGTTATGTCGATACGTTCAATTTTTTGAGGTATATAAATACAAATTTTATAACATTCAGTATAATTTTGCGCTACCGCGATATGTTTTGAGAAATTTAACAACTAAGGCGTCAAGAGTTAGAAGGGGTTAAGTGACATTTTTGATTTTTTTACTACGTTGTTAAAAAAAGTCAAAAATTAGGTACAATTCGATGCACTTTTTTACCTTTTTTGTCACCCTGTTGTATATCAAATTTTAGGAAGCGTTGCCGCTGGGCGGCGGATGCGATGTTACTTTAAACTGTTTTTTTTAAAGCCTTGAAATATTTAAAAAGAATACACCATGAATTATAAAATTCAAGAAATAGTTACAATAGTATGTAGGCACCTACGTACAATGTATACATTTAAATATACATTTAAGTCTATATTATGAATTTTAATCATGTAACTTAGTAGGGTAATGCATACCTATACCTACATAGATGGAATATGTACCTACCGTGGATGTCAAAAGTAAGTAACCACCCATATGGTTTGTTGAATAATATACAATATAAACAAAAAATTAAGGAAAAATCGATTTCCAACAATATAAAACAAAAGCTTTATTATAGCAGTAAATCAAAATAAACATAAAAATTCAAATTTTCACTAATAAAAAACTAAACATATTCCATATTTTACATGTCAAAAGTAAATAAACATTTGTTATTTCTTTAATAAATATATTCAATTAGTACTTCGTTTGGCTCTCTTTAGACTTTATAACTTCGTTGTGTCTACCTGGCATGGATAGAGCCAAGTTATTTGTAACATCAGAATATATTTGGGACCATTCTTCAACTAAAGCCCTTTCTAAAGGTTCTCTATAGTCCTTTTACGAATTTCAGTGTCCAAATGATCTGACAGACTGACAGACTGACAGACTGACAGACTGACAGACTGACAGACTGACAGACTGACAGACTGACAGACTGACAGACTGACAGACTGACAGACTGACAGACTGACAGACTGACAGACTGACAGACTGACAGACTGACAGACTGACAGACTGACAGACTGACAGACTGACAGACTGACAGACTGACAGACTGACAGACTGACAGACTGACAGACTGACAGACTGACAGACTGACAGACTGACAGACTGACAGACTGACAGACTGACAGACTGACAGACTGACAGACTGACAGACTGACAGACTGACAGACTGACAGACTGACAGACTGACAGACTGACAGACTGACAGACTGACAGACTGACAGACTGACAGACTGACAGACTGACAGACTGACAGACTGACAGACTGACAGACTGACAGACTGACAGACTGACAGACTGACAGACTGACAGACTGACAGACTGACAGACTGACAGACTGACAGACTGACAGACTGACAGACTGACAGACTGACAGACTGACAGACTGACAGACTGACAGACTGACAGACTGACAGACTGACAGACTGACAGACTGACAGACTGACAGACTGACAGACTGACAGACTGACAGACTGACAGACTGACAGACTGACAGACTGACAGACTGACAGACTGACAGACTGACAGACTGACAGACTGACAGACTGACAGACTGACAGACTGACAGACTGACAGACTGACAGACTGACAGACTGACAGACTGACAGACTGACAGACTGACAGACTGACAGACTGACAGACTGACAGACTGACAGACTGACAGACTGACAGACTGACAGACTGACAGACTGACAGACTGACAGACTGACAGACTGACAGACTGACAGACTGACAGACTGACAGACTGACAGACTGACAGACTGACAGACTGACAGACTGACAGACTGACAGACTGACAGACTGACAGACTGACAGACTGACAGACTGACAGACTGACAGACTGACAGACTGACAGACTGACAGACTGACAGACTGACAGACTGACAGACTGACAGACTGACAGACTGACAGACTGACAGACTGACAGACTGACAGACTGACAGACTGACAGACTGACAGACTGACAGACTGACAGACTGACAGACTGACAGACTGACAGACTGACAGACTGACAGACTGACAGACTGACAGACTGACAGACTGACAGACTGACAGACTGACAGACTGACAGACTGACAGACTGACAGACTGACAGACTGACAGACTGACAGACTGACAGACTGACAGACTGACAGACTGACAGACTGACAGACTGACAGACTGACAGACTGACAGACTGACAGACTGACAGACTGACAGACTGACAGACTGACAGACTGACAGACTGACAGACTGACAGACTGACAGACTGACAGACTGACAGACTGACAGACTGACAGACTGACAGACTGACAGACTGACAGACTGACAGACTGACAGACTGACAGACTGACAGACTGACAGACTGACAGACTGACAGACTGACAGACTGACAGACTGACAGACTGACAGACTGACAGACTGACAGACTGACAGACTGACAGACTGACAGACTGACAGACTGACAGACTGACAGACTGACAGACTGACAGACTGACAGACTGACAGACTGACAGACTGACAGACTGACAGACTGACAGACTGACAGACTGACAGACTGACAGACTGACAGACTGACAGACTGACAGACTGACAGACTGACAGACTGACAGACTGACAGACTGACAGACTGACAGACTGACAGACTGACAGACTGACAGACTGACAGACTGACAGACTGACAGACTGACAGACTGACAGACTGACAGACTGACAGACTGACAGACTGACAGACTGACAGACTGACAGACTGACAGACTGACAGACTGACAGACTGACAGACTGACAGACTGACAGACTGACAGACTGACAGACTGACAGACTGACAGACTGACAGACTGACAGACTGACAGACTGACAGACTGACAGACTGACAGACTGACAGACTGACAGACTGACAGACTGACAGACTGACAGACTGACAGACTGACAGACTGACAGACTGACAGACTGACAGACTGACAGACTGACAGACTGACAGACTGACAGACTGACAGACTGACAGACTGACAGACTGACAGACTGACAGACTGACAGACTGACAGACTGACAGACTGACAGACTGACAGACTGACAGACTGACAGACTGACAGACTGACAGACTGACAGACTGACAGACTGACAGACTGACAGACTGACAGACTGACAGACTGACAGACTGACAGACTGACAGACTGACAGACTGACAGACTGACAGACTGACAGACTGACAGACTGACAGACTGACAGACTGACAGACTGACAGACTGACAGACTGACAGACTGACAGACTGACAGACTGACAGACTGACAGACTGACAGACTGACAGACTGACAGACTGACAGACTGACAGACTGACAGACTGACAGACTGACAGACTGACAGACTGACAGACTGACAGACTGACAGACTGACAGACTGACAGACTGACAGACTGACAGACTGACAGACTGACAGACTGACAGACTGACAGACTGACAGACTGACAGACTGACAGACTGACAGACTGACAGACTGACAGACTGACAGACTGACAGACTGACAGACTGACAGACTGACAGACTGACAGACTGACAGACTGACAGACTGACAGACTGACAGACTGACAGACTGACAGACTGACAGACTGACAGACTGACAGACTGACAGACTGACAGACTGACAGACTGACAGACTGACAGACTGACAGACTGACAGACTGACAGACTGACAGACTGACAGACTGACAGACTGACAGACTGACAGACTGACAGACTGACAGACTGACAGACTGACAGACTGACAGACTGACAGACTGACAGACTGACAGACTGACAGACTGACAGACTGACAGACTGACAGACTGACAGACTGACAGACTGACAGACTGACAGACTGACAGACTGACAGACTGACAGACTGACAGACTGACAGACTGACAGACTGACAGACTGACAGACTGACAGACTGACAGACTGACAGACTGACAGACTGACAGACTGACAGACTGACAGACTGACAGACTGACAGACTGACAGACTGACAGACTGACAGACTGACAGACTGACAGACTGACAGACTGACAGACTGACAGACTGACAGACTGACAGACTGACAGACTGACAGACTGACAGACTGACAGACTGACAGACTGACAGACTGACAGACTGACAGACTGACAGACTGACAGACTGACAGACTGACAGACTGACAGACTGACAGACTGACAGACTGACAGACTGACAGACTGACAGACTGACAGACTGACAGACTGACAGACTGACAGACTGACAGACTGACAGACTGACAGACTGACAGACTGACAGACTGACAGACTGACAGACTGACAGACTGACAGACTGACAGACTGACAGACTGACAGACTGACAGACTGACAGACTGACAGACTGACAGACTGACAGACTGACAGACTGACAGACTGACAGACTGACAGACTGACAGACTGACAGACTGACAGACTGACAGACTGACAGACTGACAGACTGACAGACTGACAGACTGACAGACTGACAGACTGACAGACTGACAGACTGACAGACTGACAGACTGACAGACTGACAGACTGACAGACTGACAGACTGACAGACTGACAGACTGACAGACTGACAGACTGACAGACTGACAGACTGACAGACTGACAGACTGACAGACTGACAGACTGACAGACTGACAGACTGACAGACTGACAGACTGACAGACTGACAGACTGACAGACTGACAGACTGACAGACTGACAGACTGACAGACTGACAGACTGACAGACTGACAGACTGACAGACTGACAGACTGACAGACTGACAGACTGACAGACTGACAGACTGACAGACTGACAGACTGACAGACTGACAGACTGACAGACTGACAGACTGACAGACTGACAGACTGACAGACTGACAGACTGACAGACTGACAGACTGACAGACTGACAGACTGACAGACTGACAGACTGACAGACTGACAGACTGACAGACTGACAGACTGACAGACTGACAGACTGACAGACTGACAGACTGACAGACTGACAGACTGACAGACTGACAGACTGACAGACTGACAGACTGACAGACTGACAGACTGACAGACTGACAGACTGACAGACTGACAGACTGACAGACTGACAGACTGACAGACTGACAGACTGACAGACTGACAGACTGACAGACTGACAGACTGACAGACTGACAGACTGACAGACTGACAGACTGACAGACTGACAGACTGACAGACTGACAGACTGACAGACTGACAGACTGACAGACTGACAGACTGACAGACTGACAGACTGACAGACTGACAGACTGACAGACTGACAGACTGACAGACTGACAGACTGACAGACTGACAGACTGACAGACTGACAGACTGACAGACTGACAGACTGACAGACTGACAGACTGACAGACTGACAGACTGACAGACTGACAGACTGACAGACTGACAGACTGACAGACTGACAGACTGACAGACTGACAGACTGACAGACTGACAGACTGACAGACTGACAGACTGACAGACTGACAGACTGACAGACTGACAGACTGACAGACTGACAGACTGACAGACTGACAGACTGACAGACTGACAGACTGACAGACTGACAGACTGACAGACTGACAGACTGACAGACTGACAGACTGACAGACTGACAGACTGACAGACTGACAGACTGACAGACTGACAGACTGACAGACTGACAGACTGACAGACTGACAGACTGACAGACTGACAGACTGACAGACTGACAGACTGACAGACTGACAGACTGACAGACTGACAGACTGACAGACTGACAGACTGACAGACTGACAGACTGACAGACTGACAGACTGACAGACTGACAGACTGACAGACTGACAGACTGACAGACTGACAGACTGACAGACTGACAGACTGACAGACTGACAGACTGACAGACTGACAGACTGACAGACTGACAGACTGACAGACTGACAGACTGACAGACTGACAGACTGACAGACTGACAGACTGACAGACTGACAGACTGACAGACTGACAGACTGACAGACTGACAGACTGACAGACTGACAGACTGACAGACTGACAGACTGACAGACTGACAGACTGACAGACTGACAGACTGACAGACTGACAGACTGACAGACTGACAGACTGACAGACTGACAGACTGACAGACTGACAGACTGACAGACTGACAGACTGACAGACTGACAGACTGACAGACTGACAGACTGACAGACTGACAGACTGACAGACTGACAGACTGACAGACTGACAGACTGACAGACTGACAGACTGACAGACTGACAGACTGACAGACTGACAGACTGACAGACTGACAGACTGACAGACTGACAGACTGACAGACTGACAGACTGACAGACTGACAGACTGACAGACTGACAGACTGACAGACTGACAGACTGACAGACTGACAGACTGACAGACTGACAGACTGACAGACTGACAGACTGACAGACTGACAGACTGACAGACTGACAGACTGACAGACTGACAGACTGACAGACTGACAGACTGACAGACTGACAGACTGACAGACTGACAGACTGACAGACTGACAGACTGACAGACTGACAGACTGACAGACTGACAGACTGACAGACTGACAGACTGACAGACTGACAGACTGACAGACTGACAGACTGACAGACTGACAGACTGACAGACTGACAGACTGACAGACTGACAGACTGACAGACTGACAGACTGACAGACTGACAGACTGACAGACTGACAGACTGACAGACTGACAGACTGACAGACTGACAGACTGACAGACTGACAGACTGACAGACTGACAGACTGACAGACTGACAGACTGACAGACTGACAGACTGACAGACTGACAGACTGACAGACTGACAGACTGACAGACTGACAGACTGACAGACTGACAGACTGACAGACTGACAGACTGACAGACTGACAGACTGACAGACTGACAGACTGACAGACTGACAGACTGACAGACTGACAGACTGACAGACTGACAGACTGACAGACTGACAGACTGACAGACTGACAGACTGACAGACTGACAGACTGACAGACTGACAGACTGACAGACTGACAGACTGACAGACTGACAGACTGACAGACTGACAGACTGACAGACTGACAGACTGACAGACTGACAGACTGACAGACTGACAGACTGACAGACTGACAGACTGACAGACTGACAGACTGACAGACTGACAGACTGACAGACTGACAGACTGACAGACTGACAGACTGACAGACTGACAGACTGACAGACTGACAGACTGACAGACTGACAGACTGACAGACTGACAGACTGACAGACTGACAGACTGACAGACTGACAGACTGACAGACTGACAGACTGACAGACTGACAGACTGACAGACTGACAGACTGACAGACTGACAGACTGACAGACTGACAGACTGACAGACTGACAGACTGACAGACTGACAGACTGACAGACTGACAGACTGACAGACTGACAGACTGACAGACTGACAGACTGACAGACTGACAGACTGACAGACTGACAGACTGACAGACTGACAGACTGACAGACTGACAGACTGACAGACTGACAGACTGACAGACTGACAGACTGACAGACTGACAGACTGACAGACTGACAGACTGACAGACTGACAGACTGACAGACTGACAGACTGACAGACTGACAGACTGACAGACTGACAGACTGACAGACTGACAGACTGACAGACTGACAGACTGACAGACTGACAGACTGACAGACTGACAGACTGACAGACTGACAGACTGACAGACTGACAGACTGACAGACTGACAGACTGACAGACTGACAGACTGACAGACTGACAGACTGACAGACTGACAGACTGACAGACTGACAGACTGACAGACTGACAGACTGACAGACTGACAGACTGACAGACTGACAGACTGACAGACTGACAGACTGACAGACTGACAGACTGACAGACTGACAGACTGACAGACTGACAGACTGACAGACTGACAGACTGACAGACTGACAGACTGACAGACTGACAGACTGACAGACTGACAGACTGACAGACTGACAGACTGACAGACTGACAGACTGACAGACTGACAGACTGACAGACTGACAGACTGACAGACTGACAGACTGACAGACTGACAGACTGACAGACTGACAGACTGACAGACTGACAGACTGACAGACTGACAGACTGACAGACTGACAGACTGACAGACTGACAGACTGACAGACTGACAGACTGACAGACTGACAGACTGACAGACTGACAGACTGACAGACTGACAGACTGACAGACTGACAGACTGACAGACTGACAGACTGACAGACTGACAGACTGACAGACTGACAGACTGACAGACTGACAGACTGACAGACTGACAGACTGACAGACTGACAGACTGACAGACTGACAGACTGACAGACTGACAGACTGACAGACTGACAGACTGACAGACTGACAGACTGACAGACTGACAGACTGACAGACTGACAGACTGACAGACTGACAGACTGACAGACTGACAGACTGACAGACTGACAGACTGACAGACTGACAGACTGACAGACTGACAGACTGACAGACTGACAGACTGACAGACTGACAGACTGACAGACTGACAGACTGACAGACTGACAGACTGACAGACTGACAGACTGACAGACTGACAGACTGACAGACTGACAGACTGACAGACTGACAGACTGACAGACTGACAGACTGACAGACTGACAGACTGACAGACTGACAGACTGACAGACTGACAGACTGACAGACTGACAGACTGACAGACTGACAGACTGACAGACTGACAGACTGACAGACTGACAGACTGACAGACTGACAGACTGACAGACTGACAGACTGACAGACTGACAGACTGACAGACTGACAGACTGACAGACTGACAGACTGACAGACTGACAGACTGACAGACTGACAGACTGACAGACTGACAGACTGACAGACTGACAGACTGACAGACTGACAGACTGACAGACTGACAGACTGACAGACTGACAGACTGACAGACTGACAGACTGACAGACTGACAGACTGACAGACTGACAGACTGACAGACTGACAGACTGACAGACTGACAGACTGACAGACTGACAGACTGACAGACTGACAGACTGACAGACTGACAGACTGACAGACTGACAGACTGACAGACTGACAGACTGACAGACTGACAGACTGACAGACTGACAGACTGACAGACTGACAGACTGACAGACTGACAGACTGACAGACTGACAGACTGACAGACTGACAGACTGACAGACTGACAGACTGACAGACTGACAGACTGACAGACTGACAGACTGACAGACTGACAGACTGACAGACTGACAGACTGACAGACTGACAGACTGACAGACTGACAGACTGACAGACTGACAGACTGACAGACTGACAGACTGACAGACTGACAGACTGACAGACTGACAGACTGACAGACTGACAGACTGACAGACTGACAGACTGACAGACTGACAGACTGACAGACTGACAGACTGACAGACTGACAGACTGACAGACTGACAGACTGACAGACTGACAGACTGACAGACTGACAGACTGACAGACTGACAGACTGACAGACTGACAGACTGACAGACTGACAGACTGACAGACTGACAGACTGACAGACTGACAGACTGACAGACTGACAGACTGACAGACTGACAGACTGACAGACTGACAGACTGACAGACTGACAGACTGACAGACTGACAGACTGACAGACTGACAGACTGACAGACTGACAGACTGACAGACTGACAGACTGACAGACTGACAGACTGACAGACTGACAGACTGACAGACTGACAGACTGACAGACTGACAGACTGACAGACTGACAGACTGACAGACTGACAGACTGACAGACTGACAGACTGACAGACTGACAGACTGACAGACTGACAGACTGACAGACTGACAGACTGACAGACTGACAGACTGACAGACTGACAGACTGACAGACTGACAGACTGACAGACTGACAGACTGACAGACTGACAGACTGACAGACTGACAGACTGACAGACTGACAGACTGACAGACTGACAGACTGACAGACTGACAGACTGACAGACTGACAGACTGACAGACTGACAGACTGACAGACTGACAGACTGACAGACTGACAGACTGACAGACTGACAGACTGACAGACTGACAGACTGACAGACTGACAGACTGACAGACTGACAGACTGACAGACTGACAGACTGACAGACTGACAGACTGACAGACTGACAGACTGACAGACTGACAGACTGACAGACTGACAGACTGACAGACTGACAGACTGACAGACTGACAGACTGACAGACTGACAGACTGACAGACTGACAGACTGACAGACTGACAGACTGACAGACTGACAGACTGACAGACTGACAGACTGACAGACTGACAGACTGACAGACTGACAGACTGACAGACTGACAGACTGACAGACTGACAGACTGACAGACTGACAGACTGACAGACTGACAGACTGACAGACTGACAGACTGACAGACTGACAGACTGACAGACTGACAGACTGACAGACTGACAGACTGACAGACTGACAGACTGACAGACTGACAGACTGACAGACTGACAGACTGACAGACTGACAGACTGACAGACTGACAGACTGACAGACTGACAGACTGACAGACTGACAGACTGACAGACTGACAGACTGACAGACTGACAGACTGACAGACTGACAGACTGACAGACTGACAGACTGACAGACTGACAGACTGACAGACTGACAGACTGACAGACTGACAGACTGACAGACTGACAGACTGACAGACTGACAGACTGACAGACTGACAGACTGACAGACTGACAGACTGACAGACTGACAGACTGACAGACTGACAGACTGACAGACTGACAGACTGACAGACTGACAGACTGACAGACTGACAGACTGACAGACTGACAGACTGACAGACTGACAGACTGACAGACTGACAGACTGACAGACTGACAGACTGACAGACTGACAGACTGACAGACTGACAGACTGACAGACTGACAGACTGACAGACTGACAGACTGACAGACTGACAGACTGACAGACTGACAGACTGACAGACTGACAGACTGACAGACTGACAGACTGACAGACTGACAGACTGACAGACTGACAGACTGACAGACTGACAGACTGACAGACTGACAGACTGACAGACTGACAGACTGACAGACTGACAGACTGACAGACTGACAGACTGACAGACTGACAGACTGACAGACTGACAGACTGACAGACTGACAGACTGACAGACTGACAGACTGACAGACTGACAGACTGACAGACTGACAGACTGACAGACTGACAGACTGACAGACTGACAGACTGACAGACTGACAGACTGACAGACTGACAGACTGACAGACTGACAGACTGACAGACTGACAGACTGACAGACTGACAGACTGACAGACTGACAGACTGACAGACTGACAGACTGACAGACTGACAGACTGACAGACTGACAGACTGACAGACTGACAGACTGACAGACTGACAGACTGACAGACTGACAGACTGACAGACTGACAGACTGACAGACTGACAGACTGACAGACTGACAGACTGACAGACTGACAGACTGACAGACTGACAGACTGACAGACTGACAGACTGACAGACTGACAGACTGACAGACTGACAGACTGACAGACTGACAGACTGACAGACTGACAGACTGACAGACTGACAGACTGACAGACTGACAGACTGACAGACTGACAGACTGACAGACTGACAGACTGACAGACTGACAGACTGACAGACTGACAGACTGACAGACTGACAGACTGACAGACTGACAGACTGACAGACTGACAGACTGACAGACTGACAGACTGACAGACTGACAGACTGACAGACTGACAGACTGACAGACTGACAGACTGACAGACTGACAGACTGACAGACTGACAGACTGACAGACTGACAGACTGACAGACTGACAGACTGACAGACTGACAGACTGACAGACTGACAGACTGACAGACTGACAGACTGACAGACTGACAGACTGACAGACTGACAGACTGACAGACTGACAGACTGACAGACTGACAGACTGACAGACTGACAGACTGACAGACTGACAGACTGACAGACTGACAGACTGACAGACTGACAGACTGACAGACTGACAGACTGACAGACTGACAGACTGACAGACTGACAGACTGACAGACTGACAGACTGACAGACTGACAGACTGACAGACTGACAGACTGACAGACTGACAGACTGACAGACTGACAGACTGACAGACTGACAGACTGACAGACTGACAGACTGACAGACTGACAGACTGACAGACTGACAGACTGACAGACTGACAGACTGACAGACTGACAGACTGACAGACTGACAGACTGACAGACTGACAGACTGACAGACTGACAGACTGACAGACTGACAGACTGACAGACTGACAGACTGACAGACTGACAGACTGACAGACTGACAGACTGACAGACTGACAGACTGACAGACTGACAGACTGACAGACTGACAGACTGACAGACTGACAGACTGACAGACTGACAGACTGACAGACTGACAGACTGACAGACTGACAGACTGACAGACTGACAGACTGACAGACTGACAGACTGACAGACTGACAGACTGACAGACTGACAGACTGACAGACTGACAGACTGACAGACTGACAGACTGACAGACTGACAGACTGACAGACTGACAGACTGACAGACTGCAGACTGACAGACTGACAGACTGACAGACTGACAGACTGACAGACTGACAGACTGACAGACTGACAGACTGACAGACTGACAGACTGACAGACTGACAGACTGACAGACTGACAGACTGACAGACTGACAGACTGACAGACTGACAGACTGACAGACTGACAGACTGACAGACTGACAGACTGACAGACTGACAGACTGACAGACTGACAGACTGACAGACTGACAGACTGACAGACTGACAGACTGACAGACTGACAGACTGACAGACTGACAGACTGACAGACTGACAGACTGACAGACTGACAGACTGACAGACTGACAGACTGACAGACTGACAGACTGACAGACTGACAGACTGACAGACTGACAGACTGACAGACTGACAGACTGACAGACTGACAGACTGACAGACTGACAGACTGACAGACTGACAGACTGACAGACTGACAGACTGACAGACTGACAGACTGACAGACTGACAGACTGACAGACTGACAGACTGACAGACTGACAGACTGACAGACTGACAGACTGACAGACTGACAGACTGACAGACTGACAGACTGACAGACTGACAGACTGACAGACTGACAGACTGACAGACTGACAGACTGACAGACTGACAGACTGACAGACTGACAGACTGACAGACTGACAGACTGACAGACTGACAGACTGACAGACTGACAGACTGACAGACTGACAGACTGACAGACTGACAGACTGACAGACTGACAGACTGACAGACTGACAGACTGACAGACTGACAGACTGACAGACTGACAGACTGACAGACTGACAGACTGACAGACTGACAGACTGACAGACTGACAGACTGACAGACTGACAGACTGACAGACTGACAGACTGACAGACTGACAGACTGACAGACTGACAGACTGACAGACTGACAGACTGACAGACTGACAGACTGACAGACTGACAGACTGACAGACTGACAGACTGACAGACTGACAGACTGACAGACTGACAGACTGACAGACTGACAGACTGACAGACTGACAGACTGACAGACTGACAGACTGACAGACTGACAGACTGACAGACTGACAGACTGACAGACTGACAGACTGACAGACTGACAGACTGACAGACTGACAGACTGACAGACTGACAGACTGACAGACTGACAGACTGACAGACTGACAGACTGACAGACTGACAGACTGACAGACTGACAGACTGACAGACTGACAGACTGACAGACTGACAGACTGACAGACTGACAGACTGACAGACTGACAGACTGACAGACTGACAGACTGACAGACTGACAGACTGACAGACTGACAGACTGACAGACTGACAGACTGACAGACTGACAGACTGACAGACTGACAGACTGACAGACTGACAGACTGACAGACTGACAGACTGACAGACTGACAGACTGACAGACTGACAGACTGACAGACTGACAGACTGACAGACTGACAGACTGACAGACTGACAGACTGACAGACTGACAGACTGACAGACTGACAGACTGACAGACTGACAGACTGACAGACTGACAGACTGACAGACTGACAGACTGACAGACTGACAGACTGACAGACTGACAGACTGACAGACTGACAGACTGACAGACTGACAGACTGACAGACTGACAGACTGACAGACTGACAGACTGACAGACTGACAGACTGACAGACTGACAGACTGACAGACTGACAGACTGACAGACTGACAGACTGACAGACTGACAGACTGACAGACTGACAGACTGACAGACTGACAGACTGACAGACTGACAGACTGACAGACTGACAGACTGACAGACTGACAGACTGACAGACTGACAGACTGACAGACTGACAGACTGACAGACTGACAGACTGACAGACTGACAGACTGACAGACTGACAGACTGACAGACTGACAGACTGACAGACTGACAGACTGACAGACTGACAGACTGACAGACTGACAGACTGACAGACTGACAGACTGACAGACTGACAGACTGACAGACTGACAGACTGACAGACTGACAGACTGACAGACTGACAGACTGACAGACTGACAGACTGACAGACTGACAGACTGACAGACTGACAGACTGACAGACTGACAGACTGACAGACTGACAGACTGACAGACTGACAGACTGACAGACTGACAGACTGACAGACTGACAGACTGACAGACTGACAGACTGACAGACTGACAGACTGACAGACTGACAGACTGACAGACTGACAGACTGACAGACTGACAGACTGACAGACTGACAGACTGACAGACTGACAGACTGACAGACTGACAGACTGACAGACTGACAGACTGACAGACTGACAGACTGACAGACTGACAGACTGACAGACTGACAGACTGACAGACTGACAGACTGACAGACTGACAGACTGACAGACTGACAGACTGACAGACTGACAGACTGACAGACTGACAGACTGACAGACTGACAGACTGACAGACTGACAGACTGACAGACTGACAGACTGACAGACTGACAGACTGACAGACTGACAGACTGACAGACTGACAGACTGACAGACTGACAGACTGACAGACTGACAGACTGACAGACTGACAGACTGACAGACTGACAGACTGACAGACTGACAGACTGACAGACTGACAGACTGACAGACTGACAGACTGACAGACTGACAGACTGACAGACTGACAGACTGACAGACTGACAGACTGACAGACTGACAGACTGACAGACTGACAGACTGACAGACTGACAGACTGACAGACTGACAGACTGACAGGACTGACAGACTGACAGACTGACAGACTGACAGACTGACAGACTGACAGACTGACAGACTGACAGACTGACAGACTGACAGACTGACAGACTGACAGACTGACAGACTGACAGACTGACAGACTGACAGACTGACAGACTGACAGACTGACAGACTGACAGACTGACAGACTGACAGACTGACAGACTGACAGACTGACAGACTGACAGACTGACAGACTGACAGACTGACAGACTGACAGACTGACAGACTGACAGACTGACAGACTGACAGACTGACAGACTGACAGACTGACAGACTGACAGACTGACAGACTGACAGACTGACAGACTGACAGACTGACAGACTGACAGACTGACAGACTGACAGACTGACAGACTGACAGACTGACAGACTGACAGACTGACAGACTGACAGACTGACAGACTGACAGACTGACAGACTGACAGACTGACAGACTGACAGACTGACAGACTGACAGACTGACAGACTGACAGACTGACAGACTGACAGACTGACAGACTGACAGACTGACAGACTGACAGACTGACAGACTGACAGACTGACAGACTGACAGACTGACAGACTGACAGACTGACAGACTGACAGACTGACAGACTGACAGACTGACAGACTGACAGACTGACAGACTGACAGACTGACAGACTGACAGACTGACAGACTGACAGACTGACAGACTGACAGACTGACAGACTGACAGACTGACAGACTGACAGACTGACAGACCTGACAGACTGACAGACTGACAGACTGACAGACTGACAGACTGACAGACTGACAGACTGACAGACTGACAGACTGACAGACTGACAGACTGACAGACTGACAGACTGACAGACTGACCGACTGACAGACTGACAGACTGACAGACTGACAGACTGACAGACTGACAGACTGACAGACTGACAGACTGACAGACTGACAGACTGACAGACTGACAGACTGACAGACTGACAGACTGACAGACTGACAGACTGACAGACTGAGACTGACAGACTGACAGACTGACAGACTGACAGACTGACAGACTGACAGACTGACAGACTGACAGCTGACAGACTGACAGACTGACAGACTGACAGACTGACAGACTGACAGACTGACAGACTGACAGACTGACAGACTGACAGACTACTGACAGACTGACAGACTGACAGACTGACAGACTGACAGACTGACAGACTGACAGACTGACAGACTGACAGACTGACAGACTGACAGACTGACAGACTGACAGACTGACAGACTGACAGACTGACAGACTGACAGACTGACAGACTGACAGACTGACAGACTGACAGACTGACAGACTGACAGACTGACAGACTGACAGACTGACAGACTGACAGACTGACAGACTGACAGACTGACAGACTGACAGACTGACAGACTGACAGACTGACAGACTGACAGACTGACAGACTGACAGACTGACAGACTGACAGACTGACAGACTGACAGACTGACAGACTGACAGACTGACAGACTGACAGACTGACAGACTGACAGACAGACTGACAGACTGACAGACAGACTGACAGACTGACAGACTGAAGACTGACAGACTGACAGACTGACAGACTGACCGACCTGACAGACTGACAGACTGACAGACTGACAGACTGACAGACTGACTGACAGACAGACTGACAGACTGACAGACTGACAGACTGACAGACTGACAGACTGACAGACTGACAGACTGACAGACTGACAGACTGACAGACTGACAGACTGACAGACTGACAGACTGACAGACTGCCTGACAGACTGACAGACTGACAGACTGACAGACTGACAGACTGACAGACTGACAGACTGACAGACTGACAGACTGACAGACTGACAGACTGACAGACTGACAGACTGACAGACTGGACAGACTGACAGACTGACAGACTGACAGACTGACAGACTGACAGACTGACACAGACTGACAGACTGACAGACTGACAGACTGACAGACTGACAGACTGACAGACTGACAGACTGACAGACTGACAGACTGACAGACTGACAGACTGACAGACTGACAGACTGACAGACTGACAGACTGACTGACAGACTGACAGACTGACAGACTGACAGACTGACAGACTGACAGACTGACAGACTGACAGACTGACAGACTGAGCAGACTGACAGACTGACAGACTGACAGACCTGACAGACTGACAGACTGACAGACTGACAGACTGACAGACTGACAGACTGACAGACTGACAGACTGACAGACTGACAGACTGACAGACTGACAGACTGACAGACTGACAGACTGACAGACTGACAGACTGACAGACTGACAGACTGACAGACTGACAGACTGACAGACAGACTGACAGACTGACAGACTGACAGACTGACAGACTGACAGACTGACAGACTGACAGACTGACAGACTGACAGACTGACAGACTGACAGACTGACAGACTGACAGACTGACAGACTGACAGACTGACAGACTGACAGACTGACAGACTGACAGACTGACAGACTGACAGACTGACAGACTGACAGACTGACAGACTGACAGGCAGACTGACAGACTGACAGACTGACAGACTGACAGACTGACAGACTGACAGACTGACAGACTGACAGACTGACAGACTGACAGACTGACAGACTGACAGACTGACAGACTGACAGACTGACAGACTGACAGACTGACAGACTGACAGACTGACAGACTGACAGACTGACAGACTGACAGACTGACAGACTGACAGACTGACAGACTGACAGACTGACAGACTGACAGACTGACAGACTGACAGACTGACAGACTGACAGACTGACAGGACTGACAGACTGACAGACTGACAGCTGACAGACTGACAGACTGACAGACTGACAGACTGACGACAGACTGACAGACTGACAGACTGACGACAGACTGACAGACTGACAGACTGACAGACTGACAGACTGACAGACTGACAGACTGACTGACAGACTGACAGACTGACAGACTGACAGACTGACAGACTGACAGACTGACAGACTGACAGACTGACAGACTGACAGACTGACAGACTGACAGACTGACAGACTGACAGACTGACAGACTGACAGACTGACAGACTGACAGACTGACAGACTGACAGACTGACAGACTGACAGACTGACAGACTGACAGACTGACAGACTGACAGACTGACAGACTGACAGACTGACAGACTGACAGACTGACAGGACTGACAGACTGACAGACTGACAGACTGACAGACTGACAGACTGACAGACTGACAGACTGACAGACTGACAGACTGACAGACTGACAGACTGACAGACTGACAGGACTGACAGACTGACAGACTGACAGACTGACAGACTGACAGACTGACAGACTGACAGACTGACAGACTGACAGACTGACAGACTGACAGACTGACCTGACAGACTGACAGACTGACAGACTGACAGACTGAAGACTGACAGACTGACAGGACTGACAGACTGACAGACTGACAGACTGACAGACTGACAAGACTGACAGACTGACAGACTGACAGACTGACAGACTGACAGACTGACAGACTGACAGACTGACAGACTGACAGACTGACAGACTGACAGACTGACAGACTGACAGACTGACAGACTGACAGACTGACAGACTGACAGACTGACAGACTGACAGACTGACAGACTGACAGACTGACAGACTGACAGACTGACAGACTGACAGACTGACAGACTGACAGACTGACAGACTGACAGACTGACAGACTGACAGACTGACAGACTGACAGACTGACAGACTGACAGACTGACAGACTGACAGACTGACAGACTGACAGACTGACAGACGGACAGACCTGACAGACTGACAGACTGACAGACTGACAGACTGACAGACTGACAGACTGACAGACTGACAGACTGACAGACTGACAGACTGACAGACTGACAGACTGACAGACTGACAGACTGACAGACTGACAGACTGACAGACTGACAGACTGACAGACTGACAGACTGACAGACTGACAGACTGACAGACTGACAGACTGACAGACTGACAGACTGACAGACTGACAGACTGACAGACTGACAGACTGACAGACTGACAGACTGACAGACTGACAGACTGACAGACTGACAGACTGACAGACTGACAGACTGACAGACTGACAGACTGACAGACTGACAGACTGACAGACTGACAGACTGACAGACAGACAGACAGACTGACAGACTGACAGACTGACAGACTGACAGACTGATAGACTGACAGACTGACAGACTGACAGACTGACAGACTGACAGACTGACAGACTGACAGACTGACAGACTGACAGACTGACAGACTGACAGACTGACAGACTGCAGACTGACAGACTGACAGACTGACAGACTGACAGACTGACAGACTGACAGACTGACAGACTGACAGACTGACAGACTGACAGACTGACAGACTGACAGACTGACAGACTGACAGACTGACAGACTGACAGACTGACAGACTGACAGACTGACAGACTGACAGACTGACAGACTGACAGACTGACAGACTGACAGACTGACAGACAGACTGACAGACTGACAGACTGCCAGACTGACAGACTGACAGACTGACAGACTGACAGACTGACAGACTGACAGACTGACAGACTGACAGACTGACAGACTGACAGACTGACAGACTGACAGACTGACAGACTGACAGACTGACAGACTGACAGACTGACAGACTGACAGACTGACAGACTGACAGACTGACAGACTGACAGACTGACAGACTGACAGACTGACAGACTGACAGACTGACAGACTGACAGACTGACAGACTGACAGACTGACAGACTGACAGACTGACAGACTGACAGACTGACAGACTGACAGACTGACAGACTGACAGACTGACAGACTGACAGACTGACAGACTGACAGACTGACAGACTGACAGACTGACAGACTGACAGACTGACAGACTGACAGACTGACAGACTGACAGACTGACAGACTGACAGACTGACAGACTGACAGACTGACAGACTGACAGACTGACAGACTGACAGACTGACAGACTGACAGACTGACAGACTGACAGACTGACAGACTGACAGACTGACAGACTGACAGACTGACAGACTGACAGACTGACAGACTGACAGACTGACAGACTGACAGACTGACAGACTGACAGACTGACAGACTGACAGACTGACAGACTGACAGACTGACAGACTGACAGACTGACAGACTGACAGACTGACAGACTGACAGACTGACAGACTGACAGACTGACAGACTGACAGACTGACAGACTGACAGACTGACAGACTGACAGACTGACAGACTGACAGACTGACAGACTGACAGACTGACAGACTGACAGACTGACAGACTGACAGACTGACAGACTGACAGACTGACAGACTGACAGACTGACAGACTGACAGACTGACAGACTGACAGACTGACAGACTGACAGACTGACAGACTGACAGACTGACAGACTGACAGACTGACAGACTGACAGACTGACAGACTGACAGACTGACAGACTGACAGACTGACAGACTGACAGACTGACAGACTGACAGACTGACAGACTGACAGACTGACAGACTGACAGACTGACAGACTGACAGACTGACAGACTGACAGACTGACAGACTGACAGACTGACAGACTGACAGACAGACTGACAGACTGACAGACTGACAGACTGACAGACTGACAGACTGACAGACTGACAGACTGACAGACTGACAGACTGACAGACTGACAGACTGACAGACTGACAGACTGACAGACTGACAGACTGACAGACTGACAGACTGACAGACTGACAGACTGACAGACTGACAGACTGACAGACTGACAGACTGACAGACTGACAGACTGACAGACTGACAGACTGACAGACTGACAGACTGACAGACTGACAGACTGACAGACTGACAGACTGACAGACTGACAGACTGACAGACTGACAGACTGACAGACTGACAGACTGACAGACTGACAGACTGACAGACTGACAGACTGACAGACTGACAGACAGACTGACAGACTGACAGACTGACAGACTGAAGACTGACAGACTGACAGACTGACAGACTGACAGACTGACAGACTGACAGACTGACAGACTGACAGACTGACAGACTGACAGACTGACAGACTGACAGACTGACAGACTGACAGACTGACAGACTGACAGACTGACAGACAGACTGACAGACTGACAGACTGACAGACTGACAGACTGACAGACTGACAGACTGACAGACTGACAGACTGACAGACTGACAGACTGACAGACTGACAGACTGACAGACTGACAGACTGACAGACTGACCTGACAGACTGACAGACTGACAGACTGACAGACTGACAGACTGACAGACTGACAGACTGACAGACTGACAGACTGACAGACTGACAGACTGACAGACTGACAGACTGACAGACTGACAGACTGACAGACTGACAGACTGACAGACTGACAGACTGACAGACTGACAGACTGACAGACTGACAGACTGACAGACTGACAGACTGACAGACTGACAGACTGACAGACTGACAGACTGACAGACTGACAGACTGACAGACTGACAGACTGACAGACTGACAGACTGACAGACTGACAGACTGACAGACTGACAGACTGACAGACTGACAGACTGACAGACTGACAGACTGACAGACTGACAGACTGACAGACTGACAGACTGACAGACTGACAGACTGACAGACTGACAGAGACTGACAGACTGACAGACTGACAGACTGACAGACTGACAGACTGACAGACTGACAGACTGACAGACTGACAGACTGACAGACTGACAGACTGACAGACTGACAGGACTGACAGACTGACAGACTGACAGACTGACAGACTGACAGACTGACAGACTGACAGACTGACAGACTGACAGACTGACAGACTGACAGACTGACAGACTGACAGACTGACAGACTGACAGACTGACAGACTGACAGACTGACAGACTGACAGACTGACAGACTGACAGACTGACAGACTGACAGACTGACAGACTGACAGTCTGACAGACTGACAGACTGACAGACTGACAGACTGACAGACTGACAGACTGACAGACTGACAGACTGACAGACTGACAGACTGACAGACTGACAGACTGACAGACTGACAGACTGACAGACTGACAGACTGACAGACTGACAGACTGACAGACTGACAGACTGACAGACTGACAGACTGACAGACTGACAGACTGACAGACTGACAGACTGACAGACTGACAGACTGACAGACTGACAGACTGACAGACTGACAGACTGACAGACTGAACAGACTGAACAGACTGACAGACTGACAGACTGACAGACTGACAGACTGACAGACTGACAGACTGACAGACTGACAGACTGACAGACTGACAGACTGACAGACTGACAGACTGACAGACTGACAGACTGACAGACTGACAGGACTGACAGACTGACAGACTGACAGACTGACAGACTGACAGACTGACAGACTGACAGACTGACAGACTGACAGACTGACAGACTGACAGCTGACAGACTGACAGACTGACAGACTGACAGACTGACAGACTGACAGACTGACAGACTGACAGACTGACAGACTGACAGACTGACAGACTGACAGACTGACAGACTGACAGACTGACAGACTGACAGACTGACAGACTGACAGACTGCGGACAGACTGACAGACTGACAGATGACAGACTGACAGACTGACAGACTGACAGGCTGACAGACTGACAGACTGACAGACTGACAGACTGACAGACTGACAGACTGACAGACTGACAGACTGACAGACTGACAGACTGACAGACTGACAGACTGACAGACTGACAGACTGACAGACAGACTGACAGACTGACAGACTGACAGACTGACAGACTGACAGACTGACAGACTGACAGACTGACAGACTGACAGACTGACAGACTGACAGACTGACAGACTGACAGAGACTGACAGACTGACAGACTGACAGACTGACAGACTGACAGACTGACAGACTGACAGACTGACAGACTGACAGACTGACAGACTGACAGACTGACAGACTGACAGACTGACAGACTGACAGACTGACAGACTGACAGACTGACAGACTGACAGACTGACAGACTGACAGACTGACAGACTGACAGACTGACAGACTGACAGACTGACAGACTGACAGACTGACAGACTGACAGACTGACAGACTGACAGACTGACAGACTGACAGACTGACAGACTGACAGACTGACAGACTGACAGACTGACAGACTGACAGACTGACAGACTGACAGACTGACAGACTGACAGACTGACAGACTGACAGACTGACAGACTGACAGACTGACAGACTGACAGACTGACAGACTGACAGACTGACAGACTGACAGACTGACAGACTGACAGACTGACAGACTGACAGACAGACTGACAGACTGACAGACTGACAGACTGACAGACTGACAGACTGACAGACTGACAGACTGACAGACTGACAGACTGACAGACTGACAGACTGACAGACTGACAGACTGACAGACTGACAGACTGACAGACTGACAGACTGACAGACTGACAGACTGACAGACTGACAGACTGACAGACTGACAGACTGACAGACTGACAGACTGACAGACTGACAGACTGACAGACTGACAGACTGACAGACTGACAGACTGACAGACTGACAGACTGACAGACTGACAGACTGACAGACTGACAGACTGACAGACTACACAGACTGAAGACTGACAGACTGACAGACTGACAGACTGACAGACTGACAGACTGACAGACTGACCTGACAGACTGACAGACTGACAGACTGACAGACTGACAGACTGACAGACTGACAGACTGACAGACTGACAGACTGACAGACTGACAGACTGACAGACTGACAGACTGACAGACTGACAGACTGACAGACTGACAGACTGACAGACTGACAGACTGACAGACTGACAGACTGACAGACTGACAGACTGACAGACTGACAGACTGACAGACTGACAGACTGACAGACTGACAGACTGACAGACTGACAGACTGACAGACTGACAGACTGACAGACTGACAGACTGACAGACTGACAGACTGACAGACTGACAGACTGACAGACTGACAGACTGACAGACTGACAGACTGACAGACTGACAGACTGACAGACTGACAGACTGACAGACTGACAGACTGACAGACTGACAGACTGACAGACTGACAGACTGACAGACTGACAGACTGACAGACTGACAGACTGACAGACTGACAGACTGACAGACTGACAGACTGACAGACTGACAGACTGACAGACTGACAGACTGACAGACTGACAGACTGACAGACTGACAGACTGACAGACTGACAGACTGACAGACTGACAGACTGACAGACTGACAGACTGACAGACTGACAGACTGACAGACTGACAGACTGACAGACTGACAGACTGACAGACTGACAGACTGACAGACTGACAGACTGACAGACTGACAGACTGACAGACTGACAGACTGACAGACTGACAGACTGACAGACTGACAGACTGACAGACTGACAGACTGACAGACTGACAGACTGACAGACTGACAGACTGACAGACTGACAGACTGACAGACTGACAGACTGACAGACTGACAGACTGACAGACTGACAGACTGACAGACTGACAGACTGACAGACTGACAGACTGACAGACTGACAGACTGACAGACTGACAGACTGACAGACTGACAGACTGACAGACTGACAGACTGACAGACTGACAGACTGACAGACTGACAGACTGACAGACTGACAGACTGACAGACTGACAGACTGACAGACTGACAGACTGACAGACTGACAGACTGACAGACTGACAGACTGACAGACTGACAGACTGACAGACTGACAGACTGACAGACTGACAGACTGACAGACTGACAGACTGACAGACTGACAGACTGACAGACTGACAGACTGACAGACTGACAGACTGACAGACTGACAGACTGACAGACTGACAGACTGACAGACTGACAGACTGACAGACTGACAGACTGACAGACTGACAGACTGACAGACTGACAGACTGACAGACTGACAGACTGACAGACTGACAGACTGACAGACTGACAGACTGACAGACTGACAGACTGACAGACTGACAGACTGACAGACTGACAGACTGACAGACTGACAGACTGACAGACTGACAGACTGACAGACTGACAGACTGACAGACTGACAGACTGACAGACTGACAGACTGACAGACTGACAGACTGACAGACTGACAGACTGACAGACTGACAGACTGACAGACTGACAGACTGACAGACTGACAGACTGACAGACTGACAGACTGACAGACTGACAGACTGACAGACTGACAGACTGACAGACTGACAGACTGACAGACTGACAGACTGACAGACTGACAGACTGACAGACTGACAGACTGACAGACTGACAGACTGACAGACTGACAGACTGACAGACTGACAGACTGACAGACTGACAGACTGACAGACTGACAGACTGACAGACTGACAGACTGACAGACTGACAGACTGACAGACTGACAGACTGACAGACTGACAGACTGACAGACTGACAGACTGACAGACTGACAGACTGACAGACTGACAGACTGACAGACTGACAGACTGACAGACTGACAGACTGACAGACTGACAGACTGACAGACTGACAGACTGACAGACTGACAGACTGACAGACTGACAGACTGACAGACTGACAGACTGACAGACTGACAGACTGACAGACTGACAGACTGACAGACTGACAGACTGACAGACTGACAGACTGACAGACTGACAGACTGACAGACTGACAGACTGACAGACTGACAGACTGACAGACTGACAGACTGACAGACTGACAGACTGACAGACTGACAGACTGACAGACTGACAGACTGACAGACTGACAGACTGACAGACTGACAGACTGACAGACTGACAGACTGACAGACTGACAGACTGACAGACTGACAGACTGACAGACTGACAGACTGACAGACTGACAGACTGACAGACTGACAGACTGACAGACTGACAGACTGACAGACTGACAGACTGACAGACTGACAGACTGACAGACTGACAGACTGACAGACTGACAGACTGACAGACTGACAGACTGACAGACTGACAGACTGACAGACTGACAGACTGACAGACTGACAGACTGACAGACTGACAGACTGACAGACTGACAGACTGACAGACTGACAGACTGACAGACTGACAGACTGACAGACTGACAGACTGACAGACTGACAGACTGACAGACTGACAGACTGACAGACTGACAGACTGACAGACTGACAGACTGACAGACTGACAGACTGACAGACTGACAGACTGACAGACTGACAGACTGACAGACTGACAGACTGACAGACTGACAGACTGACAGACTGACAGACTGACAGACTGACAGACTGACAGACTGACAGACTGACAGACTGACAGACTGACAGACTGACAGACTGACAGACTGACAGACTGACAGACTGACAGACTGACAGACTGACAGACTGACAGACTGACAGACTGACAGACTGACAGACTGACAGACTGACAGACTGACAGACTGACAGACTGACAGACTGACAGACTGACAGACTGACAGACTGACAGACTGACAGACTGACAGACTGACAGACTGACAGACTGACAGACTGACAGACTGACAGACTGACAGACTGACAGACTGACAGACTGACAGACTGACAGACTGACAGACTGACAGACTGACAGACTGACAGACTGACAGACTGACAGACTGACAGACTGACAGACTGACAGACTGACAGACTGACAGACTGACAGACTGACAGACTGACAGACTGACAGACTGACAGACTGACAGACTGACAGACTGACAGACTGACAGACTGACAGACTGACAGACTGACAGACTGACAGACTGACAGACTGACAGACTGACAGACTGACAGACTGACAGACTGACAGACTGACAGACTGACAGACTGACAGACTGACAGACTGACAGACTGACAGACTGACAGACTGACAGACTGACAGACTGACAGACTGACAGACTGACAGACTGACAGACTGACAGACTGACAGACTGACAGACTGACAGACTGACAGACTGACAGACTGACAGACTGACAGACTGACAGACTGACAGACTGACAGACTGACAGACTGACAGACTGACAGACTGACAGACTGACAGACTGACAGACTGACAGACTGACAGACTGACAGACTGACAGACTGACAGACTGACAGACTGACAGACTGACAGACTGACAGACTGACAGACTGACAGACTGACAGACTGACAGACTGACAGACTGACAGACTGACAGACTGACAGACTGACAGACTGACAGACTGACAGACTGACAGACTGACAGACTGACAGACTGACAGACTGACAGACTGACAGACTGACAGACTGACAGACTGACAGACTGACAGACTGACAGACTGACAGACTGACAGACTGACAGACTGACAGACTGACAGACTGACAGACTGACAGACTGACAGACTGACAGACTGACAGACTGACAGACTGACAGACTGACAGACTGACAGACTGACAGACTGACAGACTGACAGACTGACAGACTGACAGACTGACAGACTGACAGACTGACAGACTGACAGACTGACAGACTGACAGACTGACAGACTGACAGACTGACAGACTGACAGACTGACAGACTGACAGACTGACAGACTGACAGACTGACAGACTGACAGACTGACAGACTGACAGACTGACAGACTGACAGACTGACAGACTGACAGACTGACAGACTGACAGACTGACAGACTGACAGACTGACAGACTGACAGACTGACAGACTGACAGACTGACAGACTGACAGACTGACAGACTGACAGACTGACAGACTGACAGACTGACAGACTGACAGACTGACAGACTGACAGACTGACAGACTGACAGACTGACAGACTGACAGACTGACAGACTGACAGACTGACAGACTGACAGACTGACAGACTGACAGACTGACAGACTGACAGACTGACAGACTGACAGACTGACAGACTGACAGACTGACAGACTGACAGACTGACAGACTGACAGACTGACAGACTGACAGACTGACAGACTGACAGACTGACAGACTGACAGACTGACAGACTGACAGACTGACAGACTGACAGACTGACAGACTGACAGACTGACAGACTGACAGACTGACAGACTGACAGACTGACAGACTGACAGACTGACAGACTGACAGACTGACAGACTGACAGACTGACAGACTGACAGACTGACAGACTGACAGACTGACAGACTGACAGACTGACAGACTGACAGACTGACAGACTGACAGACTGACAGACTGACAGACTGACAGACTGACAGACTGACAGACTGACAGACTGACAGACTGACAGACTGACAGACTGACAGACTGACAGACTGACAGACTGACAGACTGACAGACTGACAGACTGACAGACTGACAGACTGACAGACTGACAGACTGACAGACTGACAGACTGACAGACTGACAGACTGACAGACTGACAGACTGACAGACTGACAGACTGACAGACTGACAGACTGACAGACTGACAGACTGACAGACTGACAGACTGACAGACTGACAGACTGACAGACTGACAGACTGACAGACTGACAGACTGACAGACTGACAGACTGACAGACTGACAGACTGACAGACTGACAGACTGACAGACTGACAGACTGACAGACTGACAGACTGACAGACTGACAGACTGACAGACTGACAGACTGACAGACTGACAGACTGACAGACTGACAGACTGACAGACTGACAGACTGACAGACTGACAGACTGACAGACTGACAGACTGACAGACTGACAGACTGACAGACTGACAGACTGACAGACTGACAGACTGACAGACTGACAGACTGACAGACTGACAGACTGACAGACTGACAGACTGACAGACTGACAGACTGACAGACTGACAGACTGACAGACTGACAGACTGACAGACTGACAGACTGACAGACTGACAGACTGACAGACTGACAGACTGACAGACTGACAGACTGACAGACTGACAGACTGACAGACTGACAGACTGACAGACTGACAGACTGACAGACTGACAGACTGACAGACTGACAGACTGACAGACTGACAGACTGACAGACTGACAGACTGACAGACTGACAGACTGACAGACTGACAGACTGACAGACTGACAGACTGACAGACTGACAGACTGACAGACTGACAGACTGACAGACTGACAGACTGACAGACTGACAGACTGACAGACTGACAGACTGACAGACTGACAGACTGACAGACTGACAGACTGACAGACTGACAGACTGACAGACTGACAGACTGACAGACTGACAGACTGACAGACTGACAGACTGACAGACTGACAGACTGACAGACTGACAGACTGACAGACTGACAGACTGACAGACTGACAGACTGACAGACTGACAGACTGACAGACTGACAGACTGACAGACTGACAGACTGACAGACTGACAGACTGACAGACTGACAGACTGACAGACTGACAGACTGACAGACTGACAGACTGACAGACTGACAGACTGACAGACTGACAGACTGACAGACTGACAGACTGACAGACTGACAGACTGACAGACTGACAGACTGACAGACTGACAGACTGACAGACTGACAGACTGACAGACTGACAGACTGACAGACTGACAGACTGACAGACTGACAGACTGACAGACTGACAGACTGACAGACTGACAGACTGACAGACTGACAGACTGACAGACATGACAGACTGACAGACAGACTGACAGACTGACAGACTGACAGACTGACAGACTGACAGACTGACAGACTGACAGACTGACAGACTGACAGACTGACAGACTGACAGACTGACAGACTGACAGACTGACAGACTGACAGACTGACAGACTGACAGACTGACAGACTGACAGACTGACAGACTGACAGACTGACAGACTGACAGACTGACAGACTGACAGACTGACAGACTGACAGACTGACAGACTGACAGACTGACAGACTGACAGACTGACAGACTGACAGACTGACAGACTGACAGACTGACAGACTGACAGACTGACAGACTGACAGACTGACAGACTGACAGACTGACAGACTGACAGACTGACAGACTGACAGACTGACAGACTGACAGACTGACAGACTGACAGACTGACAGACTGACAGACTGACAGACTGACAGACTGACAGACTGACAGACTGACAGACTGACAGACTGACAGACTGACAGACTGACAGACTGACAGACTGACAGACTGACAGACTGACAGACTGACAGACTGACAGACTGACAGACTGACAGACTGACAGACTGACAGACTGACAGACTGACAGACTGACAGACTGACAGACTGACAGACTGACAGACTGACAGACTGACAGACTGACAGACTGACAGACTGACAGACTGACAGACTGACAGACTGACAGACTGACAGACTGACAGACTGACAGACTGACAGACTGACAGACTGACAGACTGACAGACTGACAGACTGACAGACTGACAGACTGACAGACTGACAGACTGACAGACTGACAGACTGACAGACTGACAGACTGACAGACTGACAGACTGACAGACTGACAGACTGACAGACTGACAGACTGACAGACTGACAGACTGACAGACTGACAGACTGACAGACTGACAGACTGACAGACTGACAGACTGACAGACTGACAGACTGACAGACTGACAGACTGACAGACTGACAGACTGACAGACTGACAGACTGACAGACTGACAGACTGACAGACTGACAGACTGACAGACTGACAGACTGACAGACTGACAGACTGACAGACTGACAGACTGACAGACTGACAGACTGACAGACTGACAGACTGACAGACTGACAGACTGACAGACTGACAGACTGACAGACTGACAGACTGACAGACTGACAGACTGACAGACTGACAGACTGACAGACTGACAGACTGACAGACTGACAGACTGACAGACTGACAGACTGACAGACTGACAGACTGACAGACTGACAGACTGACAGACTGACAGACTGACAGACTGACAGACTGACAGACTGACAGACTGACAGACTGACAGACTGACAGACTGACAGACTGACAGACTGACAGACTGACAGACTGACAGACTGACAGACTGACAGACTGACAGACTGACAGACTGACAGACTGACAGACTGACAGACTGACAGACTGACAGACTGACAGACTGACAGACTGACAGACTGACAGACTGACAGACTGACAGACTGACAGACTGACAGACTGACAGACTGACAGACTGACAGACTGACAGACTGACAGACTGACAGACTGACAGACTGACAGACTGACAGACTGACAGACTGACAGACTGACAGACTGACAGACTGACAGACTGACAGACTGACAGACTGACAGACTGACAGACTGACAGACTGACAGACTGACAGACTGACAGACTGACAGACTGACAGACTGACAGACTGACAGACTGACAGACTGACAGACTGACAGACTGACAGACTGACAGACTGACAGACTGACAGACTGACAGACTGACAGACTGACAGACTGACAGACTGACAGACTGACAGACTGACAGACTGACAGACTGACAGACTGACAGACTGACAGACTGACAGACTGACAGACTGACAGACTGACAGACTGACAGACTGACAGACTGACAGACTGACAGACTGACAGACTGACAGACTGACAGACTGACAGACTGACAGACTGACAGACTGACAGACTGACAGACTGACAGACTGACAGACTGACAGACTGACAGACTGACAGACTGACAGACTGACAGACTGACAGACTGACAGACTGACAGACTGACAGACTGACAGACTGACAGACTGACAGACTGACAGACTGACAGACTGACAGACTGACAGACTGACAGACTGACAGACTGACAGACTGACAGACTGACAGACTGACAGACTGACAGACTGACAGACTGACAGACTGACAGACTGACAGACTGACAGACTGACAGACTGACAGACTGACAGACTGACAGACTGACAGACTGACAGACTGACAGACTGACAGACTGACAGACTGACAGACTGACAGACTGACAGACTGACAGACTGACAGACTGACAGACTGACAGACTGACAGACTGACAGACTGACAGACTGACAGACTGACAGACTGACAGACTGACAGACTGACAGACTGACAGACTGACAGACTGACAGACTGACAGACTGACAGACTGACAGACTGACAGACTGACAGACTGACAGACTGACAGACTGACAGACTGACAGACTGACAGACTGACAGACTGACAGACTGACAGACTGACAGACTGACAGACTGACAGACTGACAGACTGACAGACTGACAGACTGACAGACTGACAGACTGACAGACTGACAGACTGACAGACTGACAGACTGACAGACTGACAGACTGACAGACTGACAGACTGACAGACTGACAGACTGACAGACTGACAGACTGACAGACTGACAGACTGACAGACTGACAGACTGACAGACTGACAGACTGACAGACTGACAGACTGACAGACTGACAGACTGACAGACTGACAGACTGACAGACTGACAGACTGACAGACTGACAGACTGACAGACTGACAGACTGACAGACTGACAGACTGACAGACTGACAGACTGACAGACTGACAGACTGACAGACTGACAGACTGACAGACTGACAGACTGACAGACTGACAGACTGACAGACTGACAGACTGACAGACTGACAGACTGACAGACTGACAGACTGACAGACTGACAGACTGACAGACTGACAGACTGACAGACTGACAGACTGACAGACTGACAGACTGACAGACTGACAGACTGACAGACTGACAGACTGACAGACTGACAGACTGACAGACTGACAGACTGACAGACTGACAGACTGACAGACTGACAGACTGACAGACTGACAGACTGACAGACTGACAGACTGACAGACTGACAGACTGACAGACTGACAGACTGACAGACTGACAGACTGACAGACTGACAGACTGACAGACTGACAGACGACTGACAGACTGACAGACTGACAGACTGACAGACTGACAGACTGACAGACTGACAGACTGACAGACTGACAGACTGACAGACTGACAGACTGACAGACTGACAGACTGACAGACTGACAGACTGACAGACTGACAGACTGACAGACTGACAGACTGACAGACTGACAGGACTGACAGACTGACAGACTGACAGACTGACAGACTGACAGACTGACAGACTGACAGACTGACAGACTGACAGACTGACAGACTGACAGACTGACAGACTGACAGACTGACAGACTGACAGACTGACAGACTGACAGACTGACAGACTGACAGACTGACAGACTGACAGACTGACATACTGACAGACTGACAGACTGACAGACTGACAGACTGACAGACTGACAGACTGATAGACTGACAGACTGACAGACTGACTGACTGACAGACTGACAGACTGACAGACTGACAGACTGACAGACTGACAGACTGACAGACTGACAGACTGACAGACTGACAGACTGACAGACTGACAGACTGACAGACTGACAGACTGACAGACTGACAGACTGACAGATTGACAGACTGGACAGACTGACAAGACTGACAGACTGACAGACTGACAGACTGACTCAGACTGACAGACTGACAGACAGACAGACTGACAGACTGACAGACTGACAGACTGACAGACTGACAGACTGACAGACTGACAGGACTGACAGACTGACAGACTGACAGACTGACAGACTGACAGACTGACAGACTGACAGACTCTGACAGACTGACAGACCGACAGACTGACAGACTGACAGACTGACAGACTGACAGACTGACAGACTGACAGACTGGCAGACTGACAGACTGACAGCCTGACAGACTGAAAGGCTGACAGCCTGACAGACTGACAGACTGACAGACTGACAGACTGACAGACTGACAGACTGACAGACTGACAGACTGACAGACTGACAGACTGACAGACTGACAGACTGACAGACTGACCGACTGACAGACTGACAGACTGACAGACTGACAGACTGACAGACTGACAGACTGACAGACTGACAGACTGACAGACTGACAGACTGACAGACTGACAGACTGACAGACTGACAGACTGATAGACTGACAGACTGAGACAGAATGACAGACTGACAGACTGACAGACTGACAGACTGACAGACTGACAGACTGACAGACTGACAGACTGACAGACTTGCAGACTGACAGACTGACGACTGACGCTGAGGGAGACTGACAGACTGACAGACTGACAGGACTGACAGACTGACAGACTGACAGACTGACAGACTGACAGACTGACAGACTGGACAGATGACAGACTGACAGACTGACAGACTGACAGACTGACAGACTGACAGACTGACAGACTGAGACAGACTGAAGACTGACAGACTGACAGACTGACAGACTGACAGACTGACAGACTGACAGACTGACAGACTGGACAGACTGACAGACTGACAGACGGACAGACTGACGACTGACAGACTGACAGATGACAGACTGACAGACTGACAGACTGACAGACTGACAGACTGACAGACTGACAGACTGACAGACCGACTGACAGACTGACAGACTGACAGACTGACGACAGACTGACAGACTGACAGACTGACACAGACTGACAGACTGACAGACTGACAGACTGACAGACTGACAGACTGACAGACTGACAGACTGACAGACTGACAGACGACAGACTGACAGACTGACAGACTGACAGGACTGACAGACTGACAGACTGACAGACTGACAGACTGACAGACTGACAGACTGACAGACTGACAGACTGACAGACTGACAGACTGACAGACTGACAGACTGACAGACTGACAGACTGACAGACTGCAGACTGACAGACTGACAGACTGACAGACTGACAGGACTATAGTACAGACTGACAGACTGACAGACTGACAGACTGACAGACTGACAGACTGACAGACTGACAGACTGACAGACTGACAGACTGACAGACTGACAGACTGACAGACTGACAGACTGACAGACTGACAGACTGACAGACTGACAGACTGACAGACTGACAGACTGACAGACTGACAGACTGACAGACTGACAGACTGACAGACTGACAGACTGACAGACTGACAGACTGACAGACTGACAGACTGACAGACTGACAGACTGACAGACTGACAGACTGACAGACTGACAGACTGACAGACTGACAGACTGACAGACTGACAGACTGACAGACTGACAGACTGACAGACTGACAGACTGACAGACTGACAGACTGACAGACTGACAGACTGACAGACTGACAGACTGACAGACTGACAGACTGACAGACTGACAGACTGACAGACTGACAGACTGACAGACTGACAGACTGACAGACTGACAGACTGACAGACTGACAGACTGACAGACTGACAGACTGACAGACTGACAGACTGACAGACTGACAGACTGACAGACTGACAGACTGACAGACTGACAGACTGACAGACTGACAGACTGACAGACTGACAGACTGACAGACTGACAGACTGACAGACTGACAGACTGACAGACTGACAGACTGACAGACTGACAGACTGACAGACTGACAGACTGACAGACTGACAGACTGACAGACTGACAGACTGACAGATTGACAGACTGACAGACTAACAGACTGACAGACCCCAGATGAACTCCTCGCTATTAAGAAAACTGATAAAATTTATCAGGATAAAGGTATAGTATTTATTTTGATTTTTCAGAGTATATTTTCTATCAGAAATTCCTGATAATATTTATAAAAATAACCAGGAGATCTGATACACAATTTGCCTGGTACCGGTAATCAGACTCCAGATAAACTGCACATTATTAGAAAACCTGATAAAATTTATGAAGATAATGGTAGTATTTATTTGGATTTTTCAGAGTATATTTTCTATCAGAAGTTGCTGATAATAATTATAGAAAAAATCCAGGAAATCTGATACACAATTTTCCTGGTACCTGTTATCAGACTACAGATAAACTCCTATTTATTAGGAAAACTGATAAAATTTATCAGGATAATGGTTCATCTTGATTTTTCAGATTCTAATTTCTATCAGATATTCCTGATAATATTTATAAAAATAACCAGGAGATCTGGTACACAATTTCCCTGGTACCAGTTATCAGACTCCAGATAAACTCCTCCTTATTAAGAAAACCGATAAGATATATCAGGATAATGGTAGTAATTGTCTTGATTTTTCAGAGTATATTTTCAATATTAAATTCCTGATAATATTTATAAAAATAACCAGGAGATCTTATACACAATTTTCATGTTAACCGGTTATCAGACTCCAGATAAACTCCTCTTTATTAGGAAAATCGTTAAAATTTATCAGGATAATGGTAGTATTTATCAGGATTTCCCGTCGAAAAATTTTAATCTGGAAAACTGATAAGATATTTGTGTTTCTGGTTCCGTTACTGGCTACCCAGAATACAGGTAAGCTCTTTTTTACCGTGGAATCCGATAACATGTATCTGCAATACGATAGTATTTAACAGGTTTTCTCCTGGTATATATGATCAGGAATTCTGATATATAAATCAAGTTAATAGTTCCTGTTACCGGATACTCAGAATCCAGGTAAACTCTCTGTTACCGTGGAATCCGATAACACGTATCTGGAAAACGATAGCATTTACCAGGATTTCTCTTGGTATATTTTGTAAGGTTACCAGTACCAGAAAGTTTTTTTGAGTGTAATGTCAAGTTTGATTAAAATCTCGAGCTCTAATTTTTTTCAAATGCATAACTTGCCTTATAGGCTATAGTATGTACCTATATTGCAAGTATAAAAATATTTAGTACCTACGTAAAACGTACCTATGTAGGTATTATTTATAAAACAAAATACCTACATACCTACTTGCCAAAATAACAATAGGAACTTTATTTACATAGATGTTTTTCAGTTTTTCTCCCACAATAACTCTTTTACTATTGCACGTAACCGAAAACAAAAAGTGACCGGCTTTCTCCTCCTTACTGAAATAGGTGCCAACATTAACATAACCTTTCAATAAAAAAAAAAACAACACACAATCTATTGTATATAAAACATAATTTATTTTAAAGCAGAAAACCTTCCAGCAGTGGATCCAACAAAAATATATAGGTATAGATAAATATACACATATGTATGTATTACACAATATTCAACCAAATAACGATCTCATACTATGCTAAGTGACCAAGAACTTCCATCAAGTAGGTATACGCGTTGACAAAAAAGAAAACAGAACACATAGCTACAGTCATTTTTTAAATGACCCCTGTCTTTTCCCATATCTAAAGAAAGATCTCTATTATAAAATCACAAAAAACAAAACAATACCTACCTAGGAGTGATGGAACGCAAAAAAAATCGGGAGAACAAAATATATGAAAGCCGATTTGCGATACCTACACCTATTTACCCTTTTTTATACCTACCTTCCCCCCTCTTACAATGTGCAACCTGAAGAAATGTCGAAAGTTGAACCACAAACATAAACAAATTCTGCTATACGATTGACTACGTCACACTCAAATCACGATTCCATGACCTTGTATCATATATCTACCTACCTACTAGAAACAAAAATTATTTCTAAGAAACTTTATTTCATATTATCTGTTATTGCATATACGTGAACTCACAAAACAAAGAATAAAAAACTACATGAGCCAAGCCGCCATGATGGGCGGTTGAAATTCTTTTGCAAAGAATTCTCTTCCTAACCGCTCGCCGCTGATTTGCAGTGGAATTCTTGGGAACTGAGCCTTCTTTGTGTACGTGTGAAAAGAAATTTGTTGTTAAGAAATGTATAACCATTAAATTAAATAATCAGTGGGTGCAAGAACTTCTAACTTTTATGTAATACAAAAAATGCCAAAAAAATAAAAAAAAATATGTTGGAATTATATTAGCTTTCAATCGCTCACAACTGCACCACAAATGTTGTTATATTGAAATTCATTTAAAGTCATTTGCCTTAAGAAAATCATTTCGCAAAATTGCGCAAAATATTGGAAAAAAAAGAATGCATTTTTTTGCCTAAAAAAAGTTACTGTAACTATTAAAAAAAATTAAAAAATACAAATATCTGCACACATCCTTAGACTTTGAAAAAAAAGTTGAATTAACTTAGCTGGCTGGCTAATTATCAAATATTACATTTCTATTGAATGCAAATTTGCCCTACTTTTCATAGTTTTCTATATTTTTTTTGGAATAAATAAATAAAAAAAAAGAGACGGCAACTATTTTTCAAAATCTATTTTCTCTTGGACAAAAATATTTAAAAAATAAAAAAATTATATTTACCACATGCATTATTGGTTTTCAGATTTCAACATTTAATGATTTTTTAATGATTATAGTGGTTTTAAGAAAAAAAACATGTTTTTGAAAATTATATTACTTATTAAATATTTTCACAATAACCAATCAAAACCTGTTTATTTCATTTAAATATTTAAAAAAATGTGAACGCTACACAAAGCTTAGCGCAAAACACTAATTAATTGTTTGCCATGATACATACTCTTAAGTGCATTTGTGGTGACCTTAATCTTAGTTTAGAAATAGTTGTTATGTAAAATACAATAACTAAGGTGTGTATGTACCATTTTTGTTTGTATACTTACACTAAGAACACATACGACATCTAATATTACACAACACGTTTTTAAAGGATTCAGGTAATAATCTCTGAATGATTTTTTGTTTCATTATCATAATGTTATGTAGGTTAAACGATTTTTTTTCAATTTTGTTTTTTTTTTAATCGGTGTGTTTAAAAATGTAAATGGTAAATGTTTTTTTTCAAGTTTGTGGCTTTTATTCAATACCTATGAGAATTTGTAAGAAAAATAATTGTATGATACATATAAAAGTTCTAAATAGGTATAAGTATAGATGAATTTAAAATATTGTAGATATGTATAGTAAAAAACAGCCGATTTTAAATATACCAGGCTACATTTGAAATACATCCATACACCTTTCTTATTTAAAATTCTAATTTAATTTGTATTAATTAAACCTCTAAATTAATACAATGCCACACACAACATTTTATCATACAGGTACATACACTCAATACGGCAAAATTAATTTTAAACGAAAATTCCAAATTGAAGTCAAAATCAAAATTGTTTTTTTTTACATAAAACGAACCGACGCACGTAAGGTAGGTACATACCTACCTACAATTACCCACACAAAACTTTATCACAAAATGAATAAGTTACATACTACACTCATCATTGAACGGCAAAATTTATTTATTCAAACAAAATTGAAAATTGAATTGAAGTTAAACAGAAAACGAACTGACCATAAATGCAATGCCAAAACCAAAATTGGGTCAAAAATAAATGCAAATCCAAATAAAATAACTACCATCTACTACATATGTAGTTTCTTCAATTTTAAATAAGCATGAAGAACGAAAATGCAAAAAGTATATTTTGTTTTATCTTGCTTTAACTTCAAGCATTCTTCTCACTCGTTATCTATTTTGACCTTATTTTTTATTGATCTATCTTTCAAATTATTGCTTTTCCCCAGACTGTAAATGTGTCCAAGATAGTAATTCTTGTACTATCTGCGTAGGGTGCTTCGTGCGCGATCTTATTCATGATATTACTATAGAAATGTATATACAATGGTACTGGTAAGGCCCTCACTAGCGAACTGATGAGTTCAAATGAAATCGCCGTAACGAAGTGCAAATTTTGTGGACTAAAGGCCGTTAAAAGCTAGTTTGAATCAAAAATGAATTTCTTTATGTCTGGTCAGCGAAAAATTGTGTTTATTATTTATTTTTTGGTTTTTTTTTTTTTTTTGTATAACTAATTATTTTTTTGTTTATGTTTAGTTGTATGCTTTAATTTTTAATTAATTTTGATTTTTGTAATAATTAATTGCATACATATGTAGCAGCGTTGCCAGAACTTTTTCCAGCAAATCGGGGTCTTGGAAGCTTTTCTGAAAAAAAATCGGAGTTGTCATGTCGAAATCGGGACATACAAACAAATGTGTAAAATAAGCATTTTTTACGTGTCCTTTAATTTGAAATTTCAGGAAAAAATGATGATAAATACATATTCTTTAAAAGTTGTTTAAATGTGCACGTTCAAGAAACATATTGCTTGTGATACAGTGGCGTGAGGCTCGAGTCTAGAGTGGCAAATTGTAGGGGGCGGAAAATTTTGTATGTTATTTTATTTTAATCTAAACAAAAATGAAGCAAAAAAATGATTACCTAATGCCAAAATAGGAAATTTAAATCTCTGACCCGATTTTCCTCCTATTCTTGAAAAGTCTGTTTGCGCGAACGCAACGGTTCGAAAATAGATAATAACAATTCGCCCGATAAGAAATTATTTCCTACTTGTTCGTTGTTATAAATTGCAAGTTGCATTATTACGCAATACGCGTAACGCATTAGAAATACGCGGCCGCTAAATAAAAATACGCCAAAATCGTGGAGTTGTTCTTACTCATAAGGCGATAAGATTAACGTGTACATAAGGGTTTTATTTTGTAGAAGATTAACTTAATTTAATGTTATAGAAACCTTACGTAATTTTCTTTATTATATAAATATAAATTAAACCTGAAAAAAGTTCTAAAACTCTTAAGAATAATAGTTAAATGTAAGACTTTTTGAACCTCAATCTACTGATACAATAAAACAAATAAATTGAAATAAAGCGTGCCGATTCAGATATCAACAGTCAGCATGAATTTATGTTTATCGTGCTGTTCGCAGTTGTTAGTTAGTAGTTACTAGTTCAAAATAATCGGAGAAAAACAATCATAGCTAGATTTTAAAGTTTTTCGCACTTACATATGGTGCCTTAAGATTGCAAAAAAACTGCGTTTTAGACGATCTCGTCGAGCCATTCACAGATAAATGCTTCCCTATTTTCCTTACGCTCACATTCTGCTTGAACGTATGAATGGTAGTCAAAATCCCTTAAGTGCGAGTTATGTATATGACACATTCTTCCCCATCCAATTTAGATATCCGGTTAGCGGATACTTTTAATTCATTACATGGGAACATTTTTTAATAATTTTCCATTCCCTTAGAATACACAACAGTTTGCACATTCCTTCACGTAGCGAGCTGTCACATGAATCTTTAATAAAAACTTATTTTCATTTTGCACGATCTTGAAGAGTTTCTCTGGGAGTTCGTTTTCGCATTCCATAGGGAACAGTTGGCATATCCACGCGTTTTGACTGACCGCGGACTACATTCAGGGGTGATACTCAAAATATTTTTTTATTTAGTGAAAAAAGTGACTATAAACGACCTTATAGTGAAAGAAAAGTGAGTTTTTTTTTAGAATGTAATATGTTGGTAAATTAATATTTTTACTGAAATGGGTAAAAATGTTAAATACCTATCGTTTAATTTAAAAAAAATAAATACTTAAAAATGATATAACAAAATTATTTGTCTCTTTAAATGGAAGGCAATTGTTCGGCAATTCATTTCCTACACTTACTACACTGAACCAAAAACGGTTGTCATATTGATGAATTTGTGCATCATATTGATGAAAAAAATTGTCGTCGAAATGACGATCGCAGTTTTCAATAAGATTATTGCGGTTATCAATACGACCATTGTAGTTGTCAATACGACGAAAGTAGTCTTTGATTGCAGTTATCAATACTATTATCGCGGTTGTCACATTGACAGCCATGATTGTCATATCGAAAACCACGATTTTCATATTGAGAACCGTGATTGTCCTTTCTTGAATGACTTCAATACTTATGAAAATTAAAAACCGCTTATTTCATACTAAAAATTGCAAGAGCAGAAAGCTTAACAAAACTTTTAGGAAACAAATACTTACTAGTCAGCACTTTAATTGATCCATTTAATAACCCTCCCACCTGAAATAATTAGAATATACAAACATTTAGCTTTATTATAAAAATGCATTAAATATAATATGTATGCATTAGAAGTCTTAAGTTTATTAGTCATCTAGGTATGCTATATATTCATTCGACCCACGTTGATGCAGAACAATGGACTGGATGGTTTCCCCACGGTCTTTCAAAAAATCGATACGGTCGTCCAGTTGGTGCACACTTTCTCCCTCCAAGAGAAAATACATTTTTAAAAGACGTACAAAAATATAAGCATTAAGGAGATAATTCGTGTTTTTTTTAAATGTTTGATAAGTTCATTTAAGTCCATACATTTAAGATGGTATATGAAGCACTCCATTTCAGGCGAAAATTAAATTAAAAATAGCAATTGATACATATCATAAATATCTAATAATTAACCATACACATTCAAGAAAATGAAGTATAAAATTACTAATTACTCACCTGATTATAATACAAAATTTATTTATTTTTATATTTTTCTTTCACTTTCACAAGAGAGAAATTAGTTTTCACCGTTATGTTTTTGATATTAATGATTGCAATTGTCATTGCGACAACCGCATAGAAACGATCATCATATTGGCAACCGATGTTGTTAATATGAAAACTTATAAGCGGTCAGTTTTTGTCTTTATATTTACCGTTCTTTTGATTTATCTTGGCAACAACAACTTCAAGGAGGTGATCATCATATTAATAACTACGATTGTTAGTATGGCAACCGCAAACCAACGATCATCATAATGACAATTGCAAATTGATAACCGAAATTGATGATTGCGATCAACAAGTGCCAAAAACAAGTCATCATATTGATTATTTTATTCATCAATATGAACATTTTCAGTTAACAACCACCGGTTGTCAATTTGACAACCAATATTTTTTTCTGTGTATCGAGAAAAACTAAAATGACTTATCTACTCTCACACCAAATTCAAATTTCACTCAAAAAGGTCTTGGCTTTTTTATAAGAAGAGGTATATATCAATGCCATTTTTAATATACCACCAAAAACCTATATAAATTTGTCTTTTCAACAACAAATAAATAAATCCCCATGTAACATGCCAGCGCGGATCTAGAGGGGGTCTTAGGGTCATGGATATATACCCTTTAATTTAAGAGCAAAGCAATCAACTTCTACTATATGTATATCTTACTAGGTTTTATTATTAAATTAATTGCCACAGTCTATAGGCAATACTCCCTTGCCGTAAAAATATTATTTGACGGATTCACAGTTTTAAAACTTAATAGGTTCTTCGTTGAAACGTAAGGAAAAATATAATTTCTCCATACTAGTAAACACTTAGTATTGCAATTTTGTTTACAAAAATTCTATATACAATTTATCAAAAACCAATCACAAATGACCTGTAACATATTTCGAAAATACTACCGCGCTCCGCCTTTAAATTCTTCACCACAAAAAGACAACCGTATCCCTTAACCTTCAATATTAGTCCATTCAAATTACCATCCTTGGATAGTATTAAAAGATGGGGGCAGTTACACTGAGCGTGCATCAGGGCGCCCAGAAGGTCAATCCGCCACTGTTGTGAATAAGATAAGTTATTTACTTACACTTCTCTGTTAATTTGACTTTTTCAAAGTTTCCTTTCCTTCGATGATATATTTGAAAAATTCTTCACAAGTGTGATCTAGATTGAATTGGATTAGTGGTCCTGCTTTCACTATATTTACGGAGCATTTCCGACTTCCGACCATTTATAATTCATTTGCGAAAAAAGTTGGGACACTTAAGATGAAGGAGACGAGTTTAAACATATTCGTCGGAGCATTTTAGAGGAACTGTTTAAATAGCTGGTGCAATTCTGAAAGGTGTTACCTTGACAATTTCTGACTTTTACGCCCAACGATGATTTCTTCAAGTTGATTTCTTTATAAATATAAGTGTTCAATTGAAACATCACCTGCCTATATTAAATGGAAGAGTAACAGCATCGACCATTAAAAAAAAACTAAGCTTACCAGACAAATTCAATAATGAAACAATACATAGTTTCCAAATGGAGATCATTACCACTACATTTGTTTTGTAATTGCAACTGCCTCTGGTTATATGAAAATATTTTTCATTTTTGAAAATAATTCTGGGCTTGCATGAAAGAGTGTGAAATATATATATTACATATACAAGAAAAATTCTGATGGTGGTATATTGAATGAACATTAAGCGATGATATAAAATATTTGAAAGAGAGGGAAGTAGTAACTAGGTCGGTTCAGCCTGGGAATTCCGTGCCAGAAAGAGATAGCACTATGTTTGAGTGAGAGAGGTGATAAGAAGTAAATGTTTGCGGTAAGGCAATAGTTTAAAATAGTTTATGAAATTTCATATATGATTATAGAAGATATAATTTTGCGGTAACGGCAATGAGTTGTGGTCAGACGATAAGGATTTTGGGGGTATGTTAGCGGCGAGTAATTGTTTGAAGTTTGTTTGGCGGTTGTAGTTTTTGAAATTTCATAAATGATTATAGAAGATAATAATTTCAAATATAATAGTATGTTGGTAATGAATGAGTCGGTTAGCCGTTGTGCGTTCAATTTAAAAAAAATAGATTAAAGCGCAATGGGGTTGAAAAATTAAAATATTACAATATTTTTTGGTGATAAGGTATAACAATTTCAAATGGTTAAAGATAAGAATTTTGAATAGTATGTTGGTAATGAATGAGTCCGTTAGCCATTGTGCATTGAATTTAAAAAGATTAAAGAGGAAAACTGTTTGGTTGCTTTGGCGGAAGTTGTTTTGAAATTTCAAATTTAAAATATTGAGGAGTTCAAGCAATTATAAGTAATTAGTTTACATTTACCTGTTGCATTGTAATAACGGGAAAAACCAACATGTTTTGGTGCGAGAGATTGAAACATGATGAAACGTTTTGTGTATGTGAAGGAGCATGTGAAGAGATACGATTTGCGGATATATTATTTTATTCAGATACCTTTCAACTTGGTGCAACACCTGAACATGGGGGAGAATGCACAATACTTCATTTAAGGAATGGGGAGACAATTCCTTCAATTTTAAATTTTCGTTTACAATTTCAACACTTGCAACACGTGCGTTTAAGAGTTAAGGGAGGAGAGATAACTATATTTGGATCAATTTATCCTAATTCAAGTGTTATTAATCGGTATGAGAGAGAGTATCCATTTCTGTGTCCATTCAGTGAAGCAGATATAATTAAAAAAAACAGACAAAAGTCGACGACAACATCAATATGATCGTAATGGAGAAACAACTAAATTAAATCAATCAACTGAATTAAATACAAAAATATGACATGAATATGTCTTAGTTAGAAAATCATGGTTTTATTAAAAATATCAAAAAAAACAAATTTTATCTCCATACAATATAATTGTTCTTAGAAAGTATTTTGACTTATGGATGCGGTTTTTGCAAAATACATATAATGAAAATCGGCAGTTAGTTATTTTTATCAATTTTTAAGGCAAAAATATAAAAATTGAAATGTAAAACCGCAATGTCCGTTTTTATTTTTATTTTAAAAAGAGAAAACAATTTCAAATAAAGAATGTAAAACCGCAATGTACCGTTTTTATTTTATTTTAAAAAGAAAAACAATTTCAAATAAATAATGTAAGAACACAATGTCTGTTACTTTTTAAATGTTTATACAATTTTAAGACAGAAACAATTTTAAAATAAAAATGTTAAACCGCAATATCCGTTTTCAAGCAATAAAATTAAAGATTAAGAATGCAAAATTTTAATTTTTCAGTTTTGAGATAAAATATTTGCTTAGGTTTTTCTAAAAGTTATCAATTGTTATGATAAATTTAAGACTATAAAAGCTGTACGTTCTTGCTTTTTTAATTCAGTTTTAGTAATTCTTTTCAAAAGTGAACTAAAAATAGACAAAAAAAACAAAAAAATGTCTTTTATACATAAAATAAAAGCATCGGTTAATACCACGAAAAAATCGAACAAGCCAATTTTGGGGTTATCTTAGTTAATCCCAAAACAATACTTCGCCATTATCGGCTCAAAGAGGGTCAGCGGAAGATTTGGAGAACAGATTCTCCTAATCTTCCGCTACGGAGAGTTATCCTTCACCATTGATTTTCATTTAAAGCCGGAGTTTTTAAATGAAAATCAACAACAACAACAACCGCAACCACAACATCAATCCAAACAACAACTGCTACCCCTACAACAAGGACAACTGCAACCTTAACAACAACAGCAGCAACCTCAACAACAACAACAACAACATCTATTCCAACACCCCACAACTGCAACCAGAGCTCATAAATCACGCAAGCAGAAACAGGAAGAGGTAATCATTGCACCCAATCCCACTTTATTTTTCGATGATGAGAATAACCTTTTGAATTCTCAAAGATATATGTAAGAAAAAATTGATCAAAAAATACAAAAAAAAAAATTGTTTTTTCTTTAAGGATTTGATATGATATGTGCTTTCTTTTTCTTCTTTGATTTTTCAGCGATTCCAAATCTTAACTGATTTTGAGACCACGGTCAAGAGATTCAATTTGAAGGGGCGTAAGATTGATCTTATAAATCCAGTCCCAACTCAAGGAGAGCCTACTTCTTGGATAAAAAACGCCATAGAAGGCATCTTAACTTAAAAGATCTTTGTCCTAGCGATAAGGTAGGATTGACATTCAGTTGGAAAAGTTTTACAGTCGACCGTGGTAGTGGCTGGATTAATTTTAGGAACTGCTCTGAATTGAGTTTCTCCGACGTATGGGAGATGATAAGTAAAATTTTCCAAAGCAATTCTAATGGAATTAGCACTGACAATTTTTGCTTATCAGTAACTTCTGTAAAGTTACCAATTGGAAAAGGTAATGCAAGGAAATCTTCTAAGATGTACAATAACTTTGATGAAGAGTGCATTAAGCGAAGAGGAATAGTTTGCATACAAAATTATGGTAATTTATGTTTACCACGTGCTTTGATTGTTGCAAAAGCATATGCAGATAGTGAAGTTAATTTCCACAAGGTAAGAAAAGACATTGGAAAAGTACAAACAACTCGAACAATTGCACTTTTAAATGATACTCAAATTAACATACCACTAGATGGTTGTGGAATAGAGGAACTGAAATCGTTTCAAAATTATTTTAAAGACTACAGAATAACGGTGTATGAATACGGAACCAAGGGCAAAACAAATATTTATGAAGGAGTTTGTAGTTCCAATGAGAAGATAAATTTGTTATATTTGAATAACCATTTCAATGTTATAACATCATTAACTGCTGCATTTTGCTGTGTATACTATTGTGAAAGTTGTCACATACCCTACAACACTAAAAGTGACCATCGCGTATGCAACAAACTGTGTTCTCAATGTCAACTATTTCCAATTTGCTTAGAGACAAAAAACCAAATTGAGTGTTCAGACTGCAACCGTCGTTTTAAAGGAACTACTTGCTATGACAACCACAAAATGTCTGGGTCATCAGGAAAACAATCTGTTTGCGACCAAATAAAATGCTACCTTTGCCTAAAATGCTACAGAGAAACGCGAGATCATATTTGTGAAGAGTTTTTTTGCAAACATTGTAAAATTCATGTACCAAAAGGCCATTTGTGTTACATTCCCCCCAACACAAAAGAACCTAGTCTTAAGAAGGTACTTTATATATTTTATGATCTTGAGTGTCGTCAAGAAAGGGTCATTGGGTACAAAGATGTGGAGGAGACAAAAATAGAAGCAATAAAACAACATGAACCAAATTTGTGCGTATTTCAACATAAATGTGATCAATGCATTGACCATGAAGATTTGTATTTTTGTCAAATTTGTAAGTTGTCGATAAACATACTAAAAGGAGTCATGATCATTTCAAAATTTGTTGAGCATGTGCTTGAAGTGAGGAAACTTTTTAAAACAGTGATTGTGATAGCTCACAACGGTCAAGCCTACGACCATCAGTTTATATTGAATAACATTTAAAAAAAAACACAATTAAGCCCTGAACTAATTATGCGAGGAACGAAAATTTTGGCAATGTATCTTGGTAACGTCAAATTTATTGACTCAATAAATTACTTCCCCATGGCCTTATCGAAACTCCCGAAAGCCTTTGATTTAGCTCCAGTTCTCAAAAAAGGTTACTTTCCGAATTTATTCAATACAAAGGAAAATACAAAATACGATGACAAATTGCCAGCATTGGAGTTTTATAGCCCAGATACAATGAAAACAGAGGAGCGTGATAGCTTCTTAAGATGGTATTCGAAGCATAAAAATGACAGTTTCAACATGCAACAAGAAATTCTAGAATACTGTAAGAGCGACGTAAAGATATTAGCAGGAGCTTGCTTAAGATTCAGAAAATTATTTCTTCATCAAAGCAATGTTGAACCATTTTTAGAAGCTATAACAATTGCATCTGCATTTAATCTCCTCTTCAGACGAAACTTTCTAAGCCCAAACACTCTCGATACCTAGAAAAGGTTACAGGTGTATAGATAATCAATCTATTCAAGCAATACAGTGGATGATTTGGGAAGAAAAAAGAAGAAGAATTAGCATCAATCATGCATATAATGGGAGAGAAGAGGTCATAAACGGGGTAAAAGTAGATGGATTTTGTCAAGAAACTAAACAAATTCTCGAATTCCATGGATGCTACATTCATGGTCATCCTCTATGTTTAAAACACCAACGCGATGAACCATTGTATGAAAACAAAACAGATACGCTAAATCTAAGATATGAGAGAACAATAGCTAAAACTGAAAGATTAAGAAAGTTTAACTACGAAGTAATTAAAATGTGGTCGTGTGAATTTCACCATCTTCTTCAAAAATTGAATAAAGAAGAATTAAATTTTCGTAATACCCATGAATTAATTCAAAACTCCACGCTGAATCCTCGCGATGCATTTTATGGTGGACGAACTGGCAACTCATTCAATTATTACAAATGTAAGCAAGGTGAAAAACTTCATTATATAGATATTTGTTCTCTTTATCCATGGGTCTGCAAAACCGGAAAATTTCCCATTGGTCATTCTAAACTTCATGTACATGGTGATGCTAACTGTTCAACAACAAAACTACAACATATGAACGGAATTGCAAAGTGTAAAATTCTTCCTCCGGAGCACCTACTTCATCCTGTATTGCATATTAAGCAAAACAATAAATTGATGTTTTCTTTATGCAGAAGCTGTAGCGATGAAAAATATTTTGGACAAATGTGCAAACATTCCGATGAGCAACGAGCATTGATTGGAACCTGGGTAATCGATGAAGTTATGAAAGCAGTTCAAAAAGGATATACTATACTTACTGTTTTTGAAATATGGGAATATGACATAGCGGAATATAACATAGAAACGAAATCTGATGGTCTTTTCACATCCATGATGAATAAATTTCTCAAAATAAAACAATAAGCATCAGGATGGCCAAGTGAATGTTCATCTCACCAAGAAAAGTTGAAATATATTGATGATTTTCTTGCTAAAGAAAATACTCAGATGGAATATTCTGAAATTAGCAATAATCCTGGCAAAAGTTCACTGGCTAAGTTGATATTAAATTCATTTTGGGGAAAATTTGGACAACATGAAAATCAAGTTTAAACAGCCATTTTGAACAACTCTTCAACATTATTCCACCTACTTACTCATCCATCAGTGGAAGTGTCGCACATTCTTCCCTTTTCTCTCTTCGAAATGAAAGAAGAAGCAGCCGACTATTTATCGACAGTAAATGTATGTATTGCTGCTTTTCCGACTACATTAGCTCGTCTTAAGCTCTACAGTTATCTAGAGAGCTTAGAGGAAAGAGTCCTCTATTATGACACTGATTCGGTTATATGTGTAAACCGCCCAGGAGAATTCCAACCACCTACTGGTAAATTTATCGGAGATATGACAGATGAACTACAAAATTATGGCCTTGGAAGTTATATAACAGAGTTTGTAAGTGGAGGACCTAAAAATTATGCTTTTAAAGTATTTAGTACCGATAATAATACTGATCACGTTGTCTGCAAGGTAAAAGGTATTTGTCTGAATCATGAATCATCACAAAAAGTTAATTTTGATACAATCAAGAATGCTGTATTGAAATCTTCTTCTTAGTTAGATAATGAAAACAGCATAATTATAAGAACAAATAACATTCAGAGAACTCAAGAGCATGAAGTTATCACCATACCAGAAACAAAACATACAAGGCAAAAGCAGAAAAACGTGGATTTTTGGAAGACCATAGTTCTCTACCGTACGGTTATAGCAGGCAGTTTTCAAATTCAACTAATGCTTCTCACAACTTCTGAAATAAAAAAATAAAATTTAAGAAAAAAATGTTTTGATTTTGTTTTTTATAAAAGGAATACAATCTTAGCTTTTTATTCACTTAAGAAATTTCTTAAAAGGTAAACATTTTGAAGTTCGCAACATTTTCCATGGCTTTGACATTGGTTTAGAGAAGTACTTTGACTAATAACTTCTCTAAACCATTGCGCTTTTTCAATTCCTTTAACGTAGACAGTTCCATTTTTGATTCAAAATAGCTTTTAACGGCCTTTAGTCCAACAAAAATTGGCGTTTCGTCCCGGCGATCTCACATGGACTCATCAGTTGACTAGTGAGGACCTTTCTCAATACGCAATTTTTGCCAAGTTCAGTTCATCTTACATAGATTTCGTGAAGAACATCTAGTGTGAACTATATCCAACAAGACTAGAATTCCTAATCATTAAATTGGAAATTTTTGTTTTTTGCCCATGGCCTGGCATTATTTATATAAGAAGTTTTTTTTAATAATACAAATTCTATATACTACTGAAATACATCAGCCAAGTAGAAGACTTAGCTCTATAATATTTGGACTTGTTGAATTATTGATTCAAAATAGCTTTTAACGGCCTTTAGTCCAACAAAAATTGGCGTTTCGTCCCGGCGATCTCACATGGACTCATCAGTTGGCTAGTGAGGACCTTTGTCAATACGCAATTTTTGCCAAGTTCAGTTCATCTTACATAGATTTCGTGAAGAACATCTAGTGTGAACTATATCCAACAAGACTAGAATTCCTAATCATTAAATTGGAAATTTTTGTTTTTTGCCCATGGCCTGGCATTATTTATATAAGAAGTTTTTTTTAATAATACAAATTCTATATACTACTGAAATACATCAGCCAAGTAGAAGACTTAGCACTATAATATTTGGACTTGTTGAATTTTTGTTGGACTAAAGGCCGTTAAAAGCTATTTTGAATCAATAATTCAACAAGTCCAAATAGTATAGTGCTAAGTCTTCTACTTGGCTGATCTATTTCAGTAGTATATAGAATTTGTATTATTAAAAAAAACTTCTTATAGTTCCATTTTTGATTTTGTTTCGAAGAAATATATTTACTTTTGTAAAATTAGTACATCCTCCATTCCAACTTAATCCATGATAATTATTATACAACCAATGAGCTTGTCTATTAAGTGATGCAGGTAACAGACTCAAATTACATGGTGGTGTAACAATGAAATGATGATGATGATGTTCATCATAATATAGTACAGCTAATTCTTTTAGAATAAAGTCTTTATTGAATACTCCAAAGCCTTGAAAAATAAAAATATTCATAATAAAAGGTATAAGAATTTTCTCTTTTTTTCTAAATTTAAAATTTAAGTCTTCACGAGGGTAATATTCTGAATTTAAATGCAATTTTGCGTTACTAATATCACAATGGTCAAATTTGCTACTGTCCTTATTTCTTTGATTTTTTCTATCAGTTTGTAGAGCAATAATAACATATCTGGGCTTCTCAAGTTGACTTGAAGTTTTGACAGTCCACACATGATCAGTTGTGGTTGGTAGTGTTGGATATTCATACATTTCCCAAGTTCGAAAGTGCATTTGAATTGATTTTGATTGTATTTTTTTTAAACTGGCTGAAGTACTTGTATTAATAAAACATGATGCATTTTCTAAACTTTTACTTTCATTTTCGTTCAAGGATACGTAATTTTTTAATGTTGTTGTGATGCCAACGTTTTTATTGTTCTCAATGTCTACCCCATTGAGTTCATAATGTATTTCGTCGAAGAGAAAGGCTATGCCATTATTAGTTAATTTTGATGTAGAAAATGTTCCATCTGCTTTAGTTAGACTCCCCTCTAGATAAATGTAGCTTTCACTAGGTAAAATACATAAGTCCTGTTGTTGTATAGGGATACGTATTTCATCACTTGGATTGAATGAATGAAGAAATGGCGAATAACTATGGTACTCGATTTTAGTTATACTATTATCATAGCTAGGTCCGTGGCTTATATTTAAAATTTCATGCATATTGCTTTTATTTCAGTTTAAATCCTAATTGAAGAAGATATGTTTTGTTTTCAGGTGACAGTTTCGGTGTTGACAGTTTTACTGCTTTCGGTAAACTAATTGAATGATGACCTTTGGTATCTGTTATATTATTATAGATTAATATTATTTTTGTGCCTGAGTTAAATGCAATCGTATTGTTATTCTTTCTCCTCTTAAATTAACTAATTCTCCGTCTTGGTCTACAAGTTTTAAAGTAACAGTACTTATTCGTTTGACATTCACTGGTAAATAGATTGCATTTTTTTGGAACTTCTATGATTTTATTACCTGCTCCCGCTTCAGGTGAAAACTCATGTATTGTATGTTAAAGAATGCTATTTAAATAAGACCCTGTAATTATATTACAGTCAACACGTATAACGTTTACCTTATTTATATCAACAGGTAAGTCTGATACATGTGTATCATCCTCAGAAACAATAGATCTACGAAAACCCAATAATTTTCCAATAGTTCTCTCTTTATCGAAATATATTTTCTCGTTGCTAAGATTTCACATTTCATTGTGCTACTTTTTGCTTCAATACGAACTTCTGTGACAGAATTTTGTGCTATTAATTCTTCGGAAATATAATCTTGAATATCGGCAATTTCATATGTTTCTTCAGGTATCTCAATTTCATAGTCCCCTATATGAATTAAGTTGTTGCGTTCGTCAATATTCGGTATAGAATTATACGAATGAAAATCAATCAAGCCACAAACATAGTCTTGATCTAGATTTATAGGTGGAAAATATTCGACAGATAGAACAGAAGTTGTTCCGCTAAGTGTAAGTGTCATCGACATGATGATAAAAAACACAATGAAATATTCTGTACTTAAACCTTTTTATTTATTTAAAATAGCAATCATATAAAAATTTCAAACATAAATGCCCACAATTAAAAGAGTCATAACTTTGATATTATGTATAATTGTAGTTAATGTGTTCACCTAAATAATTAATAATTTCAACAGGAGGCTGAAGATTCCCAAAGCTATCAAAATATTCGCTTTGCCTGCCTTTTTTATAATACGCTACCCAATGTGTTCCAGAACTATTTGAAGAATCTAGATTAACAATTCCCCACCCATTTTTCATTGGTTTACTCTTTGGTAAATTGTCACGCATGAATACACCTCGAAAATTGGGAATATATTTTGTAGCAAAATTTGATAAATCTATTTCATGCAATGCACGGTTGGGTAACGAATTTAGAAGTTTTTTGTCTGAGGTTGTAAATAAAGTCCAAATCCTTTTTTTATAAGGTTTAAGGTGTAAACCGTGTCCAATGGCAATAGATTCCATTTTAAGATTGTGACATTGTTTTTCCTCGAGGTCTTTTTTTAGTAATATCGTTGACAGCTTTAGCTACTCCTGCAGCTCCACCTGTTAAAGCTCCAAGAGCTGATAGCCCCGCGAATAGAGGAACAAGAAAGGGAATAACTCCACCCAATTTAGGTACAGGTATAACTCTAGATATTTTAATATTATTATTTTTTTTTCCAACTGACTTTTTAGCAGATGATAATGCTGTTTTAACAGTTTTCTTCTAAACATACAGATTTTTTATGCTTCTTAAGTTTATTTTCAATCAATTTAATCATTTGCTTAAAGGAGAGTTGTTTGGATTTCATTCTGTCTTTTTTTTTAATGTTTTGCTTTGTTGTTATATTTTTTAAGTTCGAACAACCCATATCAAATTAAACTTTTCCCTTCATAAGGTTAGTAACTAATAGTGCATTTGCTCGTTCAGCTATATTGGCGTCTTTCGATTTAACACGTTGCCAGGCCTTTTCAGATAAAATCTTATCAGCTATATATCGATCAGATGTATTTTTAAATTTAGAATAAGATGTATCAAGCTCTTTGCACGCTTGATCAAGTAAATTTATTCCAGAATCTCCTCGAGCTATACGTTCTTGTAGTTTTGTTCCGGGTCCACAGTACTGATAACCAGGTAGATGTAGTTCAAGCGGTAGCTTGTTTATTAATGTGTTTAATAAACCTTCCCCTTTTCTTATATTTTATTTTATGTTTGATTTTTTGAATAATTAAACATTTTTTTATTTAGGAATGTTTGCATAAGAATGAGCCGACGCAGTATGACGCTTTTTAAATATAAACTTCAATTTTTAAGAAATTGTTTTAGTTTTCATCATAATGCGTTTTGTTAAACAAGCATGCCGATTGCCAGTAGAAAATGTGGAACTTCCTAAAACTACTAAAGCTAAGAAAAAGCACAGTGATTTATTTGCAAATAGTATAAGAGGATTAATTACTGGACCTTCAAACTGTGGAAAAACTAATGTCATGATGAGTTTACTACTACATCCAAATGGATTGAAAATATATACCTTTATTCTAAATCCCTACATCAGCCAAAGTATACATTTTTAGGCCAAGCCATAAAACCAATAAAAAAATATGGGGTTTTTTTACTTTTTGTAATAACAGTGATGTTGTTACCCCTCAAGAAGCTAAACCAAATTCGATATTTATTTTTGACGATATTGCCTGTGAAAAACAAAACACAGTACGAGAATACTTTAGTATGGGCAGACATCATCAGATCGATAGTTTTTACTTATGTCAAACGTATACAAGGATACCGAAACACTTAATTCGAGATAATGCAAACTTTCTCATCATCTTCAAACAAGACGAAATGAATTTAAAACATATTTACAATGATCATGTTAATCCAGATATGAGGTTTAATTCATTTCAAAACGTGTGTTCAGAGTGTTGGAATACAAGTTTTGGTTTATGGTTATCGACAAGGACAGTTCTTTGAATGAAGGTCGTTATAGAAAAGGCTTGACTGTTTCCTTAAGCTATAAAATAGCTAATATATATATACTAACCATATCATATGCATAGTTTTGTTCAATGAGAACAGTACAAATCAGTTAAGAGAGAAGCTTGTACAGTTGAAATCGGTGTAATCCAGTTGTGAGACCAGTACAAAGCAGTTAAGAACAGTAAAAAGCAGTTACGAGACCAGTACAAAGCAGTTAAGAACTGTACAAAAGCAGTAACGAGAACAGTACAAAGCAGTTACGAGACCAGTACAAGCAGTTAAGAGTAGAGTTTACAACAGTAAAAACGGTTTAACCACACTTTTTAATATCAGTATAGTAATGTTATATGAAAGCAATACAGAACAGATTGACAAAGAAATTATATCAGTTGAAGTCGAATCAATTAAGGTCGAGACACATTATTCGTCAGTTAAATCTAGTAACCTCAATATCAAATTCAATCTAAATAAACCCATTGAGCGAATTTTTCAGCAACTACGAAATATATTTACCTGTTGTTTATGTAAGAAAAATAAAAATTTATCAATATGCTAAATACAGACATAAACGTAACAGAAGAGTTGATTAAAACTAAAGATGCTCTACGAAAGAAATATAAAGCTCTTAAAATTGGTAGAGAAGCTTACGAAACTCAAATTGAGGAAACCTTGAAGCCTATTACTAAACCACTATACGAATTGGTAAAAAAATCACAACAAAAAGAAGACTATCAACTAGATAATTTTCTTGAAGGTAAGCCCAGCCCAAAGAAAATAAAACTCAACTCTGAACAAAAGTCACAACAACAACAACGTGACATTAATCTTGTGAAAAAACAACTTTACACGGATGACTTCGAAACACCTAACACTTCCACTAATTTGCGTGACTTATTAACTGTTTCAGATAACAATTCCTTAAAGAAACAGAAATTAAATCGTCGTAGATTAACAGATCATATATCAGAAGAACAAATTTATCAACTACCCCAAGAATATAAAGATCTATTTATAAAGAATTCTAATACTCTAGATAAAACGTATGGTTTATATTTCAAACATGGGAAATGGAACATTGGTAATGGAGAGCTTAGTATTCTTGATAAAAATATTATGATCAAAAATAATACTTTTGATGGAACAAGTGGCCTCTATGAACTTTTATTTAAGAAAAACCCAAATAAAAACACTTACTCTGACACAGATATAAAAAATTACAAAACTATCTTAATTGACACCAATGCACATAGAATCGGACATGATTCACAAAATCAAATACATGGAAATCGTGGGTATAAATATAGATATATAATAAAAAAAATATTAGGAATATCTGATAATATAACACAATCATCAGCATCACCAATATCATCACATCAGCTATCGGCTTCAGGAAGTGGTCTTATGCAATTTTCCAATTCCAAGAAAGAATATATATATTGGGATGATCCTAATGAGCTAGAAGATCGAATAAGACTTCTTATTGCTTCACAGCAAGCAGGACACAGTAATCACTCTAACGAAATTGTTTCAATTATCGAAGAACTTAAAGAATCTAATATTATTGAATAAGCATAATGAGTGTTGATAAGTTTGGCCGTTATTCGCATAGAGCCCCACCTAGGGGTGTTAGAGGAGAAAAAGGGCCACCTGGTGTAGAGGGGAAGCAGGGATTACCCGGACCACCTGGACTACCTGGAGAAGGTTTTCTTAGAACCGAAAATAACGATTTCAATATAAACCAGAAACGAATACAAAACCTTCATGTGCCAGTAGAACAGTCTGACGCTGCTACAAAACATTATGTTGATCAAGAAATAGCTCGGATGAAAAAATACTTTCAAGATGAATTTGATAGGACTATGAAAAATTCCATAAAATAACATTAGTCATCGTTGAAACATTGAACTTAAAAAATAAACTTATATAATAGTAGAAGAAATCACAAAATTTCTCGAGGAATACACAAGAATTCTTCTAGAAGAACACCATGAGGAATTTCTAAGAGCCATAGCTTTTTTTAAACAATTCGTCAATGTAACCTGTAAGATTTCGAATCACGGATGTCATTTTAAGGACTGTCCTTGGTCTTCTAACCTATGCCGAGATAGACCTGACACATGTGCATGTTACATGCTTGATAATAAATTAGTTAGAATAAAACAAATAATGGCATTGTATAAAAAGCTTGAAATAAGAAACAAATAAAATTAAATTATAAAACATACATAAAGAGCAAATATAGTAATGTTTTATCATACTAAATTAAGATGAATAAAAGAGAAGTTGTCGAGGAACTTCATAAGTCTACTCGTAAAAATTTTCCGAAGAGACGAGTCATTATCAAAGGTTTAGACGAATTATGGCAAGCAGATTTAGTGGAAATGATTCCATTTTCATCAGAAAATAATAATTTCAAGTATCTGCTTACAGTTATAGACACTTTTTCTAAATTTGCTTGGACTACTCCTATTCAAAATAAAACTGGTTATGAAGTTACTACTGCCTTGCAGAACATAATCAATAAAGGTCGCCGGCCAAAGAATTTACAAACAGATGATGGCAAAGAGTTCTTCAATCGTACATTTCAAAAGCTCATAGAAAAATATAATATTAATCATTATTCAACCTATACTCATCTTAAAGCTTCGATTGTTGAAAGATTTAATCGAACCTTGAAAACTCATATGTGGAAAGAATTCGCAGTTAATGGTAATTATATTTGCATAGATATCATAGCCACACTTACAGAGAAATATAATAATTCAAAACATCGTACAATTAAAATGAAACCATCTGAAGTTAATACCACAAACGAAAAACAACTACTCACTAACATTTATGATTACATAAAAATACGTGTTAAACCTAAATTCAAGGTTGGTGACATGGTCAGAATAAGCAAATACAAACATATATTTGAAAAAGGGTATACTCCCAATTGGACAACAAAATTTTAATCCGATTACATATTTGCTAGAAGATTATCAGGAAACCCATTAAATGGTGGATTTTATGAACTAGAACTACAAAAATCAAAATTTCCTGATACCTACTTAATTGAAAAAGTGCTTCAAAAGAAAAAAAAACAAAATGTTTGTAAAATGGTTGGGATTTTCTTCCGATCACAACTCCTGGATACCTATTCAAAAGTAAAGGAATAAAAAAACCAGTATATATTCACTTTTAATAATAAAAAAAAGCTTTTATTTACATAGAATCAAAAAATTGTTTTACTGCGTTTAAAATAAACATTAATATTCTTTATTAAGAAACATTCATTGTATAAGTTTGTTTCATTGTTTTAAAATCTATTAATTCTACATCCGCTTTATACTCAAGATCCTCTTTCATAAAGACTTCAACTTCTCCATTACTTAAAACCCTCTCTGTTTCATATTCATGATATTCATAACACTCAATGCTCAACGTGGTTAAATTATAATTACTGTCATATGAGCATCGGATAGTAAGTGCCTAGTCATCGTTAAACTCCAGTTTGAAATGCCTATAAAATATGTCTGTATTTTGAATGATTCCTGATATTTCGATCTCCTTTTTTATCAAGTCTTGCCTAAATTTTTCGATTGCTTCTTCCACAGTAATGGCTTTACTTTCTTCATTTTTAATTATTGTTGTTGTTGTTGTATGCGCAGCTAGTGCATCTTGAACGTCATTTTGGAATGATGTATCTGTATTTGATGTATTTTTAAGGATTCCAGCAGGATAATATGATAACAATTTAAATGACAATCCTATTGTTACTGTATCATTATTAGGTAAGTTCAGTGCAAACGATAGATTATTTGATACGTTTGAATGATTTAAATCAATACCAATCGGAAGCGGTATACCAAATATAAAATGTGGTACTACTGTACATATAATGAACAACAACATACAATAGTTAGACATTTTCAGAAATAATATTAAGCTAATTTGATGGAGTGTTTGTTTACAAAAAGATATTTATAGATGGATTAACAAATGACAAAAATTTAAATTTATACGATTTAAAAAAAAACCAATCCATTACAATATGACAACAGAAACAAAAAAAAATTCGAACAATTTCTTACCGTCAAGTTACAGGTAATTGTAAACTAATTAGATACTCATAATTTGAAAGAACAATTATTAACTAAACCATATACCTTATCATTATGCATTATTAATACGATACATCTTATCATTATGCATTATTAATCAAACCCATTTTGCTTCTATTGTTTTTAAAATTCATTGCATTTGACTCATTCATTACCAACATGCCATACAAAATTCTTATCATCCATCCAATTTGAAATTTCAAACTACAGTCGCAACGTTATACCTTATCACCAAAATATTTTAATATTTTAATTTTTCAACCCCATTGCACTTTAATCTATTTTAAAATTGAACGCACAGCGGCTAACCGACTCATTCACTACCCACATACTATTCAAAATTCTTATCTTCTATCCATTTGGAAATTTCAAACTACAGTCACTTTAATTTCTCAACGTTATACCTTATCACCAAAAATATTTTCATATTTTACTTTTTCACATTTGAAATCTCAAACTACAACCGCTTTTGATTTATCATTTTATACAAGCACCGCCCGCACAAGTCACATACCGCCAAACAAACAATTACAATAAACATAGTGCTATCTCTTTCTGGTACGGAATTCCCAGGCTGAACCGACCTAGTTACTACTGAGGGATGCGCAAATATAGTGAAATAAAATGCAGTACTGGGTCGCACGTACTTGCTCATATGTTCGATCACCTTTATCGCAAGGTAAAATCGGGACTGAGACTATCCCGCATGGGACATTTAATTTTGGCCTAAAAATCCGGACGTCTGGCAACGCTGATATGTAGCTAGTTGTGATTTTTATTTATTAATATTAATATTATTTGCATTAAACACAACTATATATGATTTATGTGCTACCTAAATATGTTTTTTTAAATACTGTTATTTCTTGGTAAGGTCATTGGTTGAATTTTGGACAGCTTGGTAGGTTTTTTTTGACAGCGGCAACCATGGACACACCATATTCTGGTAGTTTAAGTATATCAAAAATGTGAGTATGAAGGTTGATACTTATAAAACCACTAATGTCATTTTTTCTAAATTCTAAAATTTTGTATCAAATGTTCCATTCTTTAAAACGTAAATCAAGTTGATAAATAGCTTACAGACTCCTTTAGTAGAATAAGCTTTGCCAATCCCCAATAATTTGTATAGGTAGCCTGAAATTTTTTCGGCATTTAAAGAATACATTTGAAGATCAAAAGCGCCTCAGCAGAACCGGAAGGTCAATATTTTTTGGCAACCGCTGTATACGGCTTTCAATATGACCTAGATAGACTTGAAATGTAAAATAATCTACACACGAAATTAATTTTTTTTTCAATTAATTTTTTTAACCATTAACTTATAACTAACTTAAATCTGGAAAAAAATTCATAAAACTAGCCTATCTATTAATACCTTACAACTAACTTGCTGGCTATTTACGGGCGCTTTAAGCTAAACTACATATCTTAATTATAATGCCTTTCGGCCCAACGACTAACACAAAATTACATCTCATTTGGTTTCATGTTCAAAATTACTAAGAAATAATAATATTAGGGATCTCAGTTAGCGGATTTTACTTAAACTATAATTCTTAATTTGGCGCATCTCCTAAAAATATTTGAATTATTTTTTTCTTGCTCATCAAAAGTTTCGTCCACATCTTGAGAGTCACCTCCGAGAAATTAAGAAATGATAAAAGTGGGCATGACAGTCGACGGACTTTATTAAAACCAATTTTTTAATTCTTGTCCTTTTTTTAAATAAACTATGAACAGTTTAGTAAAATCATTTGAATCGTATTGTCATATCGAAAACCACGATTTTCATATTGAGAACCGCGATTGTCCTTTCTTGAATGACTTCAATACTTATGAAAATTAAAAACCGCTTATTTCATACTTAAAATTGCAAGAGCAGAAAGTTTAACAAAACTTTTAGGAAACAAATACTTACTAGTCAGCACTTTAATTGATCCATTTAATAACCCTCCCACCTGAAATAATTAGAATATACAAACATTTAGCTTTATTATAAAAATGCATTAAATATAATATGTATGCATTAGAAGACTTAAGTTTAATAGTCATCTAGGTATTCTATATATTCATTTGCCCAACGTTGATGCAGAACAAAGGACTGGATGGTTTCCCCACGGTCTTTCAAAAAACCGATACGGTCGTCCATTTGGTGCACACTTCCTCCCTCTAAGAAGAAAATACATTTGGGAGACCCTGATAGTGAGTGAATCGTGAAAAGTCATACTTTTTAAAATATAAGCATTAAGGAGATAATTCGTGTTTTTTTTAAATGTTTGATAAGTTCATTTAAGGCCATACATTTAAGATGGTATATGAAGCACTCCATTTCAGGCGAAAATTAAATTAAAAATAGCAATTGATACATATCATAAATATCTAATAATTAACCATACACATTCAAGAAAATGAAGTATAAAATTACTAATTACTCACCTGATTATAATACGAAATTTATTTATTTTTATATTTTTCTTTCACTTTCTTCGTTAACAAATTTGATGCACTGTAACTATAGCCAAAACGAGGAAGTCACTACTTCAACTATTACGAATCGAATGACGCGCTTTACTAAAAACACAGTCAGTTTTTGTCTTGATATTTGCCGTTCTTTTGATTTATCTTGGCAACAACAACTGCAAGGAGGTGATTATCATATTAATAACTACGATTGTTAATATGACAACGGCAAACCAACGATCATCATATTGATAGTCGTGATAATCATATTGACAATTGCAAATTGATAACCGAAATTGATGATTGCAATCAACAAATGCCAATTGCCAAATGTCATTATTTTATTCATCAATATGAACATTTTCAGTTAACAACCACCGGTTGTCAATATGACAACCAATGTTTTTTTTTCTATGTATCGAGAAAAACTAAAATGACTTATCTACTCTCACACCAAATTCAAGTTTCTCTCAAAAAGGTCTTGGATTTTTTATAAGAAGAGGTATATATATGCCATTTTGAATATACTACCAAAAACCTATATAAATTTGTCTTTTCAACAACAAATAAATAAATCACCATGTAACATGCCAGTGCGGATCCAGAGGGGGTCTTGGGGTCATGACCCGTGCTTTTTCATTTGAATCGTATTTAAAAAATTAAGCAATAAGAAAGGTAGTCGTGGTAGTGACCGGATAGACAAACTCTGATATTTTCATCCAAATCGTTAGAGTTGTTTCCGCGAACTGAAGAAATAATAAAAGTAGGCGTAGGTATGGTGGTGGGCCTAGTTATTTCTAGGAACTTTTTTTGTCATCCTGTATAGAAGTTGTTAATGGTTTCTTTAACTTAGTTTCCTATTTTTTTATAGGCCTATCAACATAAATCAATAAGTCCTACGTCAATCAGAATTAATTTTTGAATAATAAAAGAATTATTAGATTAACTGTTAGCGACTAACTTGTTCTGCATTTGTATATACATATTTATTCTTATTGAAACTGATTTTTTGAATCGAAACACCATAGTATTCATAATTATATATTTATTGGTTTCTTTTCAATGCCTTGAATTTATCCTCATAAACCTGAATTGTTTCCATTAGCACTTCATGCCTGCTAGCTAAAATGTACTCATGCATATAATTTTCATGTTAAAGTATTTAATTCAATCTGATAACGCGTGGGAAAATATCATATGCAATTTCGGGTGAATGGCGGGGCTTTAAATTGATATGATTTGAATGAATAGTGTACTGTTTTTTGCCATTACTTACTAACTTCTCTCATAATGCGGTTCCATCAAATCCTTTACGAATATTTAAAAAAATCGACGCTACATGGAGCAAGATTTATTGTGGATGAAGATGCGTCACACATTGAAAAGTTTTTTTGGCTGATTTGTGTAAGTGTGTCATGGCTTGCCTCATGGTTACTTATATCTGCTTCTTTAGGTAAGCACAATTTATTTTTTTTTCAATTAATAGGTAAATATTTTTATTTTCAGATGCTTTCGAAAATAATGCCATAAGCTTTGTGGCCGAAACATCCTTCAAGGACTGGGAGACTAATTTTCCAGCTGTTGTTATTTGTGAGCTGAAAAATATGGATCGAATCCAAGAAGTTGCCGAAGAGTAAATAAATCTCACATATTCTTATAAAATATTATAAACGAACAAGATTTGTAGTAATATTTTTCCTTGCCTTATAGCCTTTGGGGATATGACCATGACTTTACATTGGAAGAAGTTCTAAGCGAAATTGCCTTTTTTCGTGGAGAATCCTACCATACAGTTCATGAGTTTGGAAGAAGTGGAATGGAGGATGGAAATTGTTTTACTTCGAATTTTTCCTATTATGCAAGACTTGTTCGAAGCAGTTGTCAAAAAACAATTTCTTCCTGCAAATGGAACAGTTCGCCTTTCGATTGTTGCAAGTACTTTGCCAAATTGGAAACTGAACTTGGTATTTGTTATGCTATAAATTCCTTACAAACCAGGTAATTTATGGAGTGGATTGATTTTAAATAATTGCGGTTTTTGATGTTTCGACGAGTTTCAGTTCTCCGTTTAAAATTAGTATGTACTCAGATGGAATTAATGGACCTGGTTCTTTATTTATGAATGTACTGACAGAAGCAAATGTAAGTATAAAATAATTTTGTTACAACAGTTAGCCTTAATTTATAATTATTAGTACGCATACATTAGATTAAATTCAGTTTATTTTGCAATTTTTATTATTTGAGTTCTTTACTAAGTATTTAGTGGTTAACAATCGAATTGTTTCTCTGATTCCCTTGTTATGTACCTACGTATGTCTGTACTTTCCATAAATTTTGTTACTATAAATAAACCATTTCTAAGGCATTTTGAAAGTCAATTTTAAACTGTTGCGTAGATATAAGTATGTTCAAATAAATTTTTTGAAGTAATGGCTGGGAACATGAATCTTTATAAAAAGATTTCAATGGTACCTGCGCGGCCTGCTTTATTGTCCTCAAGGATTTTCGCCCTTTTTTTGGTCCTGTCCCTGTCTACTATGTCCCGCTCTCGTAAGTCAGTTGCCCTGGGCGTATGATGTGCGAAACCGAAAAATTCTCAAACCGGGTCAATCCGAGATAGATAACTGTAAAGAAAATGTTTGAGTTCCTTCATTCCTATGTTTTGAAAAATAGAAACAAAGCAATCTTTTCAACAAAAATTAAAAAAAAATGATTCAAAATGAATTTATTAAAAAACATTTTATTGAAAAACATAATAAGGGTACAAATCATAATTTAAATACCTACATCAATAAATATTGATTCATTAGGTAAGAACCGAAACCACACTAACATTTCACACACCGCACCGTCACATAAGAAACTAATAAAAAAAACGAACGCGAATTCAGATATTCAATTATCAATTAGATTGCAACTGTTAAGAAACTAATCTGTTTGACTCTGACCATTTCCAAATCGATTAAAAAATATGCTTTCATTTCGACCCGAGTTATTATTAAACCAGACGTGTAAGCGAACGTATACAAGGGGTCATATACCTACCCCCCTTGGATTTGAACCCCTTCGAACTCTTACAAATTTAGAGCAACAAATGTTCATAGAAATATATAGCAATATCAATATAATTAAAACGTAGTTATTATATGTTATGTTTATTAGTTTATTTAACTTGTTTTTTTTTTTTCAAAAACGTCCGTTATTTCATTCAAAATACTAAAAGTGAAAGGATTAATTATCTCCGTCAAATTTTGTAGTAAAATATTTAAATGGGGAATAGTAATATTATATTTACTTTCATGACGTTTTATGTAAAAGTTATCAATTACAATTTCGCATTTTTCAAATATAATAAATAAATTCATAAATAAAAAATAACAATTTTTAATTTGATCTAATATTCTTTAATTGCTTCATTTTTAATTAAGATTCTTAAATTATGATTGGTATTATGATAATTAAAATTTATTTTTCTTGCTTATTTTCAAATCTAATACAAATAAATAATTTACTTTAGATCTTTAGTTTCAGTATATAGTGCAAATATTTCCTTCTTGTATGTTGATGGTGATTTCAATTTTTTATATTATTATGGTTATTGTTCTAAGTGTAATGCGTGGTGCGTGCGATGGCCTCAGCATTTGCTGCTTGAATTAAAATTCTTAAATTGAATCAAACATGACATTACGATCATAGAGAAGCCTAAAAAAGTGATCGCCAAAACATGTCTGTCTGTCAGTCTGTCCGTCTGTATGTATAACGAGCTACAGCCTTAACGGCTTAAGCGATTGCCTTCAAATTTGGTATGTGTGATTATATTGCCATTCCTCAGAGGGGAAATTGAAATTTTATTCTTAGGCCTAAAAATAACGGTACCTGTCATATGACCTTGTAGGAAAATCTTATTTTTCTCTAAAACGGCTCCAGAGATTTTGATAAAAATTTTTGAGATTTTTTTTGTTGGTAATAGCTATCATTTGATATGAACCAAGTTCACAGGAATAGTCTATTAAAATCTAAGTAGCTAAATTATATTTGCATATCAAAATTTTAAATAACTTTTTTTTTAATTATTATAATTTATAAAATTTTTTTTTGAAGAATCAATAATTTTAAAACTAATCAAAAAAAAAATAATTTTAAATTTTATATTCACATGAACATTAATAGTCTCTAAAAAAATGCATACCAAAATTTCAAAAGAATTTTGTTTTCAAAAAACGAAAAATAAAAAACAGGATTTCATCAAAACCCGTCCTACAATTTTCGAGATACTTTTTTATAAAATTTTCATTGATCAGTAGCATCTAATGGTGTTCTTCTTTTTTTCGAAAAACTGGTTAAATAGATGGTTTAGGCAGTTTAAATAAGTTTAAAAAACGATTTTTTCCCACCTATACACCATTCACTTTTATTATATACATGTATGTACTTGTACATATTTACATTATTATCCTCCTAATTGACATTATTAATATCCATTTAAATATAAATTTGTAGGTACCTATTTAACTATTCCTTGAATCATGCATTTGACAATTCATTATACTAAGAATCAAGGTAATATTACCTACATGGGCTTTAAATTTGCATAGGATAACTATAATAGACTAGATACCTCCCAACAACTTCAGTGAGTAACACTTAAGTTGTTAGCTAAAAGAGCAAGTTTGTATGATCCAGTAGTGCATTTTATTTTATACTATTATGGTTATTGGTATAGATCCTGACAGTTTGCGATGCGTTCTGAATGTGTTGCATGGTGCGTTCGATGGCCTCAGCATTTGTTGCTTGAATGTTGAAAGCATTAGGGCGAAATATACCCACTATAGGTTGGATGTAATTATGGTGTCCGCGTCGTGGCTTAACACTTATATTACAGATGCATTAGTTGCGTTACCTGGTTGAAAATATATGATACTCTGTCTCAGAAAATCAAGCAGCACTCGTCTTATGGAAAAGCTTATTCAAAATCAGTAGCGTGTCATATTTTTGCACCATATTAAATTGAGAAAACTTCTCCATAAAAAGGGTTTGCCTGCCCGTTAAAGCATATATAAAATAAAAAAAGATTCATTGTATTATCTGATACTAGACTGAATTGTTTTTGCTGTGGCCTGTTGCGCAGCTGCTATTCAACCCCCATTAAATATTTATGTGCTTTCAGAGTTACCCGTGTCCATTTGGCAACTCATTGGGGTTTTCCTTGGGTTTCTGTTGAGCTGCTTTTGATTTGAGAGCTTAAAAAAAAATTGAATGATGAGTGTTATTGTGGTCCGTATAGTGTTTTCATTTTTTCCACTTCTTTTAAGGGTATGTCTCATGATAGTTTAGTTTATTTTGCATGTGACCTTTTTGTTTAACTCGATAGAAACTATTTCCTGCGGGCTTTAGGTCAATAAAAGATGTTATTTTTTATATTACGACGTGTCGAAAATGTGTATGTTCTTAATCAGGCTTTATTTCTACGGATCAAGCATAAAAACAGAAAATACATATATTAGTACACCACATGATGTAGAATGTCAATTAACTTACAAAAGTAAAAAAAGAAATTATTTTAATATTTTACATCATATTTAGGTAGTTTACAATTAAAATTGTATGAAAAACTATTGATGATATGGAGAGATCAAATGTGGTGTACAAAATTAACTGCCTAGGAGCAAAGGGGAAAGCATGCTCTTCTGTTTATGTTGTAAATTCGAAGCAAAAATTAAAAAAGCGTTTCTCTGGCCATAGATCGGATATCAATAGCGGGGGGGAGCAGAAAACAGCATTTGCAATTCACTGGCTGCAAGAGCAGCATGAGCCAGACCTGAAGAGAGTCAGTATCTTGGAAACAGAGAAACACCATGCTAAGAGATATTTACTTGAGATGCTGCACATTATTAACACAAAGAATACTGTGAATCGCCGGCCGTTCAGATTGTGAAAATTTAAGCAGTGCATACAGCCAGCTTATTCAGAGAAACAACAATTTTACATAATTAAATACGTTTTGTTCGTGGTCGATGACGACTGTCTGTTCCCTGTTGTGTATGTGCTTAAAAAGTAATTTTGTTAAATGATTTATACTTGTCAATTAAACTTTAAAATTTTGTTTTTGCATTTTATAGTTTGTAATAGTTTTTCATACAATTTGAATTGTAAACTACATAAATATGCTGTAAAATATTAAAATAATTTCTTATTTTACTTTTGTAAGTTAATTGACATTCCACATCATGTGGTGTACTAATATATGTATTTTCTGTTTTTATGCTTGATCCGTAGAAATAAAGCCTGATGAAGAACATACACATGTTCGAAACGTCGTAATATAAAAAAATAACATCTTTTATTGACCTAAAGCCAGCAGGAAATAGTTTCTATCCGGCATGTCTCATGGCAAAAATTGATTAGTGCTTTGCGCTAAGCTTTGTACCGTTCACATTTTTTTAAATATTTAAATGAAGTATACGGCTTTTGATTGGAAATAAAGGGTTATCCATTTTTCGGTTTCAAAAGTAAACGTAAATAAAAAACATATAAAATATTTTTTTTCATGATATTTCTTTTTTATTATAAAGTTTGGCATTATGTGTGAAACACTACATCATTCAAATGACCACCATGCGAATTGTTGCATGCATCGATTCTTTTTATGTAATTTTCGACCACTTTTTGACACATATTGGGCGGCATCTCAGCCATAACTTGACGAATGTTGGTTTTTAAGTGTCAACAAAAACATTTGCAGAAGGACAAGACAATAACGCACCGATGCTACGCACAGTTATTTGTTCTTTTTTTCATTATTTTTACTTGCGATTATAGTCTGACATTTACGAAAATGGATTTTCAGCGACGAAGCACATTTCTCACTCGGTGGGTATGTTAATAAACAAAATTGTCGTATTATTGGTTCTGAGAATCCTCAAGTAATTGAAGAGAGGCCATTACATCCACAAAATGTCACTGCTTGCGGCGCCCTTTGGTCCGGAGGTCTGATTGGAACTTCTTTGAAAACGACGATGGCACGACTGTCACCGTCAATTCGGAGCGTTATCATCATATGATAACCGACTTTTTTCACCTGCTATTGCAGAATACGACTTGGAGAATATATGGTTTCAACAAGGCGGTGCCACATGCCACACAACTCGAGCGAATATGGCTTTATTGCCAGAAATATTTCCTGACCGCGTAATTTCTCGTCGTGGAGATATCAACTGGCCACCAAGATCATGCGATTTGACACCGCTGGATTTTTTTTTTGTGGGGCTGCGCGAAAGACCGTGTTTATGCAGATAAACCTTAACATCTTGAGCACTTGAAAACCAACATTCATCAAGTTGTGAGCGAGATACCGCCCAATATGTGTCAAAAACTGGTCGAAAATTACCTCAAAAGAATCGATACTTGCAACAATTCGCGTGGTAGTCATTTAAACGATGTAGTGCTTCACACATAATATCAACGTTCAAACTTTATAATAAAAAAGAAATATCATGAAAAAAAATATTTTGTATCTGTTTTATTTACGTTTACTTTTGAAACCGCAAAATGGATAACCCATAGGTACTATAAGGCAAATTATCCATTCGTAAAAAACGGTTCGATGGATTTGCTTCAAACTTGGTACGTATTGTTTTTCGGTAATCCACACGGTTTTTTATTTTTTTTTAAAGACAAATAACAGTAGCTCCCAGAAATTTTGTTTGGCCAAAAACAGAAACCTTATTTTTCTCAAAAATGGCTCCAACGCTTCTTATAAAAAAAAGAGTGTGTGTATTTATGTACACGCGCTAGAAGTGAAACTTTCCTAGTTTAAAACAATTTTTTCTTTCATTATTCTATGCCAGCTAAAACATATTTCAATTTCACAATGAAGTTGACACTTTTTGATACCAGCCTAGAACTTGCATTAATACATCGCCCATAACGACCCCATCTTCCAATTATACAAACAGCACCGTCGCGCCGTTCGAACTTTGATTCATGGTACAGTAATTTTACATTACATACATTATACTAATTCGTATATATCTACGAAAAAACTACTGAAGGCAATGAGACCATACTCAAACATTACACACATTAATACAGCACAATATACACTCATGTTAAATGTAAAATAAATCGTGAAATTTAATTCTTCTCCAACCGTCTGAAACGGTTTGGTACAAACTTGGTTCTTAGGTGATTGTCCAAAATATGTTTTTGAATCGTTGTTTTAGGGCAAAAACAACGGTACTTGCCATACAAATTTTTCTTCAATCTTAATTATCTCAAAAACGGCTCCAACGATTTTGATCAAAATTGGTGTGTGTACTACTTTGGGTATGGTCTACTATACGCCCAAAAAAGTTTTTAAAATATTTTTTTGTTAACTGTACCTGCCACACACCCATTTTATTGATTTTCGACTTTCTCATAAAAGGCTTAACGGATTTCGATAAAAAAATGTATACCGGAGCTCTATCAAATTCTAAATAGTATTGCATTTCAAAATTGTCGAAAAATAGTTTTTGTGGGTTTTTGAAAAAAAAATATTTATTTTTTTGAAAATTCAATATTTCGAAAACGGGGTGGCAATTTGTTCTGAAATTTTGTTTTTGAATTTTTATTATTAAATATTTAAAATGTTCATACCAATTTTTTTTAGAAAAGCTTAAGAATTTTTATTTTATTTTTAAATGTTTTTGAAATTTTAAACATAAAAAATTATTTTTTAAGAAACCGCTCCAACGATTTTTGAATTTATTTTTTAATATGTTCTTATTTATCTAGGAATTCAAATGGCATCTTTGCTTTCCTCAAACTATTACAACTAAGCAATAAAAAAACATTTTATTATGTGTATTATCCATTTATTTCTACCTTATTATATTACATTTGTACGAATTCCGTACATCACTAAATAATAAACACAATGTAAGTCCTCATACTTATTTATCTATACATAATATATTTTTAAAAACCACATTAATCATATGTATGCATGTTGCACTTAAATTATAAAGTTATATGTATACCTAAACACCTATCCTTTATTTTCATTATTATATGTATATACTCACATACATAATTTCCATCTATGTATGTATGTAGCTACATATTATCCTACTTACTTACATAATTAAAATTCAGAATCTAGATTAAAATATGCATTTGTATGTAGGCACCTATATTTAACTATTCCTTGATTCATTCGACAATTATTAATTATAGTAAGAATCAAGGTAATCTTGTCTACATCGGCTTTAAGCCTGCATAGGATAACCAAATTACCTACCTACGAACAGCGTCAATGTTTAACTACATTAAAGTTGTAAGATACAAGAACAAGTTCGTACGATCCAGTCGTGCATGTTATTTCCCTATTCAACAAACATCTATAAAAGTTCTTTTTCTTGTGCTTTTTTTCTTCTCTGGCATCGAACATGTATTAAACTTACAATATTCCATTCAATCAAATTCTGAGTCGAATATCCCATACGTGAAGAATTAAAATTTGTACGTTTCTCTCAATTGGTTCTAAAGAAATTGTAGATTGAGTTTATTTTTTTGAGATTTTATCCTATGGAAGTTTGATTTGAGTGCTTGTGTAAGAAATTAATCTTGGACTGACTTGGTGCGATTGGCACATACGAACGTGTTTCTTTTGTAAATGGATAGGTAGCTGATTTCCTTAGGATTTTTGTTTTATTTGTGCAAGAAATTATCTTGCACAGCCTTGGTGCGATTTTTTGTTTTTGCTCATATGACGTTTTTTCTTGTATAAATGGTGAAAAGCTGATTTGTATGGATTTTTGTTGGGGTTTTGTGGATGAATGCACCTTGCAAACCTGGCATAACGTAATCTTAATGGGATTTTTTATTTTTACTCTATTCACACTATGTTGTTCTCGTGTAATTATATGAATTGGCTTTCGTGTGAGCAGATGAAATGGCTTAATTTGAATTACTTATTGGAAGGTAGTTATTGCATTCAAATAACTTTTAGAAATAAAAAGGTATTGTAGCTGGTTAAACGAACTAAAATTTAAAGAATGAAAGTATGGGTATCCATAATTTTTTTTGTATTATGGTGTGACAATGCGCCACCAAAGCTTGGCGCCCTCTGCATTTGCACATCCTGCACATATGGTGGGTGCGGCCCTGTATGTATCTATACCTATATATTTTGGTTGGCTCCTCTGCTGGAAAGCTTTCTGCTTTAAAAAAAAATTATGTCTTATACAAATTAAACTATTGTTTAGTTTTTATTTAAAAAAAAATATTTTTTTTTTGGAGGTTAGAACCTCTTTATTCAATGATCACTAAGAGACTAACGACTACAAAAATACTTTTCTTAAAGCTAACTTAATCACCTCACATGTTCCCACGATCACGTAGTAACAAGAAACAAGAATCCACCTGTGGGTGACTTCCGAAGCTACCGCATTCCATCACGTAGTTGTTGGATGTGGGAAAGATTCATGGAAATCATAAATCATTTAATGCTGGCTAACTTGTTCGGTGTTAACTCCTCCGCCTTTCAAAATCGAATGCCCTCATTCGATGTAACTGATATTAGATGCTGAGGAATATCTTCAATTCCAATGACCCTTTCAGCCGGGACGGGATTTCTGTTGGATGTAGGTCCAAATGTTGTTGCTGTACCAGCCTCTGTTATTTCTGCATTTGTTGTTTTACTTCTGTTCCTTATTTTATGTAAATATAATATGGATATTAGCAGGATTGGTATTAAAAAGATGACTATGGTATTGACTTTATTTTTTGTTTCCAAGAGGTTAATGTATTCGGAGTTCTTAACGCTTAGTTCTTTCATCATTTGTAATGATAAAAGTTCTTCGGAATTTCTTTTTATAGTTGCGGGCTGCAGGACAGGTGGTAATGGTTTGTATGACGACATTTCCGCTGACTCAAACATTTGGTCTTGTAATCCGATGGATGTGTTGTGAAAGTGGATAAGAAATGTTCCGTTTAGCTGAATAACTTCTCCGTTAATTTCGACGGGTCCGGTGTATTGGTTTAGGAATAGTATGCCTGGTGTGATTTCCTGAAAGGATGGGATGTGTTGGTTGTTGATTTCAGTACAATTCGAAGGTTGGCTATTTAGCAAGTGTGGAACACATGTGGAGTTGGTGATATCAAATATATTTTTCTTAGGACATATAGTTAATTGATAAAAGGTCAAACATGGCGATTGAATTTCATAAATTTTATTCTTACATACTAAAACATTTTCATATAAAATTTTATTTATTAATAATTTTACCCTTTTGTATAGGTTTAATTAAAGTGGTTTTACAATTTTCTGTTGAAGTAGTTGGTAAATTTATTATATAAAGGATTAATTAACTATTCGATGCTATTTTAATTTGTGCAAATTCTAATGCCTCCAAAACATTTATGTATGGCATTTCCTTTTTATTTAGCATATCTTTAATTTTGTTTATTTCTAAGTTTGATAAAATGTAGGTATTTATAATATTGGCATTGGCCCAATGTATAGCGTATTCAAGGTTTACAACTTCTTTAATTAATTGTAACTTAAGTTCCAAATTTAGGATTAACACGTTTTGCATATCATTTTCATTATTTATCTTATTACTTATACTATTTGTTTTGTTTACAATTTCTTCTATTTTTTGTATAAGAATTTTATTTATAACAATCTGATTGTTGTTGTTATTCAAAACATTATTCATTTTTTCTTTAATTATTTGAAAGTCTTGTGCATCTGGACTTCCTGCAATGAATTTCCAAGCGCTACCTAGGAAATCTAGCGATCGTTTATTTCTGGGCATTAGCCTATTTAGGTGAATTTTAATTTGGGAGATTTCGTATCTTAGGAAAGGCAGGATAGGGTTATCTTTGGGGACGTTGTCTCCAAGTAAACTTTCCAGTTCATTTGTTGCATCCTGGTATTGTTTGATATCAATTGCATGTATTATCTTAAAAGTTCCTGTCTCAACTCGCGCTATTCCCGTGTCGATGGCTATTGATTGAGAACCTGAATAATCCAAGATTTGTACTTCCGCAGTACATGTTGCTATTGCAAATCTAAAAAGGAGTAAGGATTGTGGTATTAGGATTTTAATTTTTTATCAGTGCCTTACGGACAGTTTTACCGGATTTAGTTAAAATAGTTGTTGTCTTATTTTCAGCAACTATCTCTTTTTTATACCGAGAATTCAATTTAGAGCCAATGCGTTTATTTTGCTTTACATAAACTATTTCTCCGGGGGTATATACTTTAATAGATTGTCTTAACTTGTTATGATATTCGAGGTCTTGGGCTTGTTTTTCTTTAAGTTTTTCTATGTTTTCTTTACGAGCTTTTTCTAGTTGTGCTTGGTCAGGAGTTACTCTATGGCCAAAGAATACCTCAATTGGTTTCTTTGTAGTAGTAGAGTGTATGGAAGATTATACTCATAAACGGCTCTATCTAGTAATTCATTAAAAGATCGATGGGAGTCATCTTTTTTCAGACATCTCATAATTTCTATGAGCGTTGAGTGTAATCGCTCAACTTGACCGTTCGCACTACTGCAGTAAGGGGATGTCGTGTAGACTTTTATCTTGAGTTCATCTTCCAGCATATAACCTATTGTCACCGAGTTAAAAGATTTCTCATTATCGAAAACTACAGTTTCGGGTAATCCGAAGGAAAACAGAATTTCTCGTAGACGCTGGCGTATGTCGTCAACGGCCCTTGATTTCACTACTCTGACTTGAGCATATTTCGAAAACTTGTCTATGGAAGTTAGGACAAGTTTGTTTTCGGTGATAAATATATGAATGTGGACCATTTGGTCTGGATACTCTGGTATCGGCGTAGGTTGCACTTGCTGCTTTGGGGGATGTCTATCGTATTTGCTTTCCTTGCACACGGTGCAATTTTTAACAACCTTGTTAATTTTATTGGTCATTCCGGGAAAATAATAATTTTCCAAAATTTGCGCTTTATTTTCTCGCTGGTTGCGATGCGCTCTTTTATGAGTACTGATTAGGATTTCCTCTTGTCTTGTTTCATTAGTTATGTCCTCCACTTGCAGTTGTGTGAATCTAATTCGAAACTTTTGGAAGTGGGGTGGATACATTTCCTGTATTATGTGCATCACTTTTTCCTCCGTTTTAATGCAGTTAATAACGGATGGATTCAGTACTTTCTTGAGAATTTGTTTGAGGTTGTCTCTGTTGTATTCTTGTTCTATTATCACGTGTCTATGGTAGGTTGGAAAGATTATTTCAAAAGTCTGACCGGGTGTTTGTCCTATTTGAAGTAAGATTTGGTTCTTAAATACGTTGATAGGGGTATCCACGTTCATTATCCGACTTTGATTTGGACTTTCATTGCTGTGTGGGGATATTGACATTAAATTTATATCGGGAATATTATGAGCTCTGGATAGAGCGTCTGCCACTACATTTGTTTTTCCCGGCTTGTATTTAAGTTCATGATTGTATTCCTCTAATATAGACTTCTAGCGTTTCATTTTACTATTATTGTTTTTATTGCTTAAAGCGAATGTGAGGGGTTGGTGATCGGTGAAAGTGCGGACCTTAGCGTGACCGTAAAGGTAATTGCGGAGAGAGCCGAGGGCCCAAACAATGGCTAACATCTCTTTCTCGTTAGCCGCATAATTTTCCTCTGTCTTAGTTAGCGTTCTGCTAATGAAAGTTAAGGGTCTGTTATCTTGTTCAAGTACAGCCCCGATCGCGACATTAGAGGCATCCGTCGTAAGGTCAAATGGTTTCTTGTAGTCCGGATAAGCAAGTATAACATCTTTTGATATTAAAGAATTTTTAATTTTATCAAAAGATTCTAGAGCTTCATTGTTTAGTTTAATTTGGATCCTGGAGGATTGATTTTTGAACGTTCGTCCTCCCTCCCCTCTTAAGAAGTTTGTCAGTGGTTTCGCCAATTGGGCATAACCTTGAATGAACCGACGATAATACCCTGACAAGCCGAGGAAAGATCTCAGCTCTTTGAGAGTTTTGGGCACAGGAAATTCGGTTATGGATTTAACCTTATTCGTATTAGTCTTAATACCTTCAGATGATATTTTGAATCCAAGAAACTCTACTTCCGAGCTAAGAAATTTGCATTTGTCCAACTGGACTTTCATACTCTCTACTTAGTGTACTGAAAACTTGTTCGATATCTTCAGCGTGTTGTTTTTCATTTTCGCTGAATATAATGATATCGTCGATGTACACGTAGCACGATTTTCCAATGTGGACTCTTAATATGTCGTCAAGAGTACGCTGGAAGATCGAAGGAGCATTTTTGAGGCCGAATGGGAGTCTTATGAATTCATATTTCCCATTATTGATTGAGAAAGCCGTCTTCTCAATATCAGATTCCTTCAACGGAATCTGATGGAAGCCGCTTTTCAAATCAAGCACAGTTAAGAATTTATTTCTTCCAAGTTGCGCTGTTACCTCATTTATTTAAGGTATGGGGTACCTGTCGGCTATTGTAATCGTGTTTAGTTTGCGGTAATCAATTACCATTCGATATTGCTTTGCGCCAGTGGAGTCGGGTTTTTTTTTCACGATCATTACTGGTGAATTATAAGGAGACCGTGAAGGTCTTATTATTCCATCGTGCAATAACTGGCTTACTTGTTTTTCGACTTCTGACTTAAGAGACATGGGAAATGGATAATATCGAGTGAATACAGGATCATGGGTGGTGGTCCTTATTTCGGCTATTTCAGTTGTTGCGTAGGTAAGCCTCTCTTCAGGTTCAGCGAACAGAGATGGATGTTTTTCTACCGCTGATGCAAGCATTTGTTTCTGCGATCCTGTAAGGTTTTCCACACAAGTAGTAATATTGTTTATGGATTGAACTTTAAGCTGATGTATTTTTATTTTAACTTTATCAAGAATTGTCATGAAACTGTTTTGTGTGTGAATGACGGCTTTTAATTCCTTGATTGTGCCATTACCCAAAATACCGTGGAAGGTTTTGAGGTTTGGTAGAATGAAAAACCTTATATTTACGTTTTTAAGACCAAATAAATTTAGAAAAGTGTGCTGGCTGATTTTAACATCCCCTGCTATAGATTTAGCAAAGAATGTTTGTTTATTATCGAGAGGTTTTTGTACTAGATCAGGCTTGATGTAATTTTTGCTTGATCCAGTGTCAATTAGGAATTTGAGAATTTATCCGGTCCTCATTTTACATTTAAAATAGGGTAACGAGGACTCGGTTAGCCTAAAAAATGAATATTGCTGTATTCATTTACCGTATATGATTCGGTTTGATGTTCGCTTTCTAACGGGTAACCTTCTAAAGATAGTTCCTGTATGGCTTGGTCGCAGGCTTGAAAATAGTTCTTTTCCTCATCTTGTTCTGGATTTTCAGTTCCGTGGTTTAAATGGTAATTCGGTTGGCGACTGCTATAGCGAGAGGTTTGCTGCAGAGACTTTGACCAACGTTATAGTTTCTCGTTTGAGGATTTTGATTTTCGGTTTTGATTATATTTGAAAATGATTTATTGGGTTGAAACCGGTTTTGGTTAAAGGGCTGCGAATTATATTGTAGATGTGGATTATAAGTTGGTTGATTTCTAGTAAACTGATCCTGGGGTTTAACTGTAACTGGGGTAGGGTAGGATTTGGAGTAATTTGAATATCCAGGTTGGTACTGACTGTTAGCAGCAATATTAACATTATTTCGCGGATCAATAGGGTATGATTGCGCTGGGTTAAATGACCGTGAAGGTCCCATTCGAGGAATTCTTTGCATTGCTCCTTGTGGTATCTGAGCATATTGGGGTTTGGCATGCTAATTTTCGTATTTCATACATAAATGCAATGCTTGGGGGAGATCGACTGGTTCCTTCATTCCCAGAAGATCTGATAAATTGCCCTTGAGACCTCTTATAAATGTTTCCAGGGCTTTATCCCTGTACGTCTGAATTAAGACCTTCATAGCTTCAGCACCTATATCCATGCAAGATATTTTGTTAATAATCAACGTTAAGTGTGAGCTAACAGTTTGATAAAACCGTTAGTAGTATAAATAAACGGGTTCGGGATCAGCGGAGGTTTGGTATATGGTTTTGCTATCAAAAATAGTATCGCATAATGTTGCTTGAGAAGTGATTTCATGGTAATCGCCATGCTGTTTAAAGAGCTAAGAGAAAATAATGTTTTTTATGTAGTATGAATCATATACTAGGGGCTTAAGAATTATTAAATTTTTTTTTCGTTTTAAATTGTAGAAATCATATCTTGGATGACGCATAAATTATTTTTGGGGCTACACTAGCAGCAACGGTCACAGGTTGTGGTGGTTGAAGGTGTTGGGAAGTAAATTAGGAAAAGGAAAAAATTGTATGATAAGGTCTGACGCTAACGTTTGGGATAATATAAAAAAAAAGTTGTTTGGGAAGTAAATTAAGAAAAGGAAAAAAAATGTTTGGGATAATATAAAAAAAAGTTGAATAAATTACGTATGTGGTTAGGAGGTAGTGTGTCATTGAATATTATATAAATGTAGGGCAATGAACTGATTAGGTTGCAATGCGTGCTGGGCGGGTGCGATGCGGTCGGGTGCGATGTGTGGCGGCGGCGGCGGCGCTGGTAAATAGCAAGCAAGGAGAGTTTTTAGAATTAGGATTCTTAGACTCATTTAGATTTCTACCTTCGCAGAGGGTGAGACAACAACCACAAATGTTCTGGATTGAAAGATTACGAGAAGGAGATACATTCTGTATCTGTGAATCTGGTTGGTTGGAGATGAGATTTACAGATGTATCATTCTATAGTGATGGAATGAGATTACTAGTACAACCAGAACATGGGATAGAATGTAAGCTGTTTCATATTAGAAATGGTGAGAGCATATCTCATATTCACATCTTTAGGTTACAGTTTGAACCTATGCATCATGTACGATTTAGACTTTTAGGTGGGGATATTACTTTGTTGAAAAAATAAAAAAAATAAATTATATTATTCTAAAATTTAATTATAGGAGGACAGCTAACACTGAGCGGAATGATTACACCTCATTCAAATGCTTTAAAGAGGAAAGAGGGTGAATATCCGTCGCTTTGTCCGTTTGGTGACGCAGAATTACTTAATACACCTCAAAAATTTAAAAAGAATAAAGAGAAAAATGAATGCGCTCAAGATTTATTTCAATTGAATGTATCTTAATAAATGTAAATGAGATAAGAATAAAGGACGTAGGAGCTATACATATATATATATATATATGAATATATAGAATAAAATTATATAAAATATAATGTTGGGGTGTTATGTTTATTACTTTCCGATAAACCATTGGTTGACAACCTTCTTTTAAAATGCTGTTTTTCTCATTCATTTTGTGTCTATTTTCAATTTTTCCATCACTGATTATTACATCACCTCTACCTTTGGATATAAATTTACAACAATCAAATACAACTGAAAATCTTTCGTTTTCATTGAATTTGCCTAATAATGATACAGTACAAATAGGATTATCGTTTCGTTTGTTAACTTTTACAAACACTAAGAATTTACATAATAGTACAAATTCAGATACAACATCATTTCAAAATGATAATCATGCATCAGAGGGTGAGACAACAACCACAACAACAACAACAACAAAATCTATAACCAAAATTTTCGATGAGAAAACAGTAACCGTAGAGGAGGCAATTGAGAGCTTTAGGCAAGACTTAATTAAAAAAGAAACTGAAATATCTGGAATTATTCAAAGTAAAGAAGTTTTTTATAGACATTTTAAGCTCGAGTTTGATGATTATAAGACGTTAACAATTCGATGTTCCTATGATAGCAATTATAATCTACGTACACTCAGTATTAAATGTTATGAATATCATGGATATGAAACAGAGAGAGTGCTAAGTAATGGAGAAGTTGAGATCTTTATGAAGGAGGATCTTGAATATAAATCTGATGTTGAATTACTGAATTTCAAAACAATGAAGCAAACATACCAAATGAATATCTCTTAAGAAAAACAAAACATATATAAATTTAATTATCAATAAAGTTTTATTTTAAAAAAAATTATAAAAGATGTGTTTTATTTATTGTCTTTGGGAATAGGTATCCAAGAGTTGTGATCTGATGAGAAACCAAGCCATTTCACAAATATTTTATCTTTTTTTCTTTGAAGTACTTTCTCGATTAGATATGTATCGGGGAACTTAGTTTTTTGTAGTTCGAGTTCGTAAAATCCTCCTTTAATAGGATGCCCTTGATAGTCTTCCAATAGGTATGTTATCGGATTTGTATGCTGTACTTTGATTATCTTAAATATTTCAGTAGTCCAATTTGGTGTGTATCCTTTCTCAAATATATGTTTATATTTACTAATTCTGACTGAATCCCCAATTTTAAATTTTGAAGTAATATTAATTTTAACATGATTATAAATTTTGGATAGTAATATTTTTTCGTTTGTAGTATTAACTTGAGATGGTTTCATCTTTATTGTGCGATGTTTAGAATTATTGTAGGTGTTTGTCAGCTGTTCTATAATATCAATCCAACGATATGATCCATTCAAACTGAATTCTTTCCACATATATGTCTTCAAAGTGCGATTAAATCGTTCAACAATCGAAGCTTTAAGAACACTAAATGTAGAATAGTGCTTGATTTTAAATTGTTTCATAAGTTTTTGAAAAGATGCATTAAAAAATTCTTTTCCATCATCTGTTTGTAAATTTTTTGGGTGACGACCTTCATTTAGTATATCCCTCATAGCCAGAGTGACATTCACTCCTGTTTTATTTTTAATAGGAACCGTCCAAACAAATTTTGAAAATGTGTCAATAACTGTGAGAAGATATAAAAAACAATGTGTTTATTCTTTTTATGCATATATATGTTTATTTATTTAAGACATTTAATATAATAACTACAAGGTTTGCTTTCACTATTTTAATCTTTTGTATAGAGCCATTAATTTTTTTAATTCTCAACATTCTATTTTCAAGCATGTAACATGCGCATATATCTGGTCCATCTTGGCATAGGTTTGAAGACCACGAGCAGCTATTAAAATGACATTCATGCTTTGAAATTGTAGTGGATACATTCATGAATCCTTTAAAAGAAGATTTTACTATTTAAAATCTCCTGATAAAGTTCTTCCAATAATTGGTGTTGATTAGTTTTCAAAAATTGTAAAATTTCATCAAGAATTAATGTATAATCTATGTTAGACATAATGAATGAAAGAATGTGTTATCACACTGCAGAGTTAAGTTAAAGACTGAAGCTTTGATAATGGTTGATTATTTAAATATTGATGTTCAGTCTTCTCCGTCATTAGCTTATCAAATTTTTCAACAACTTCATTATCAATGTATTTTCTAATTCGTTCGTATAATTCATCAACATATTTTTTGGTGGTGGCGTCCCCCTCTCCTTCGGGAATGTGAATATTGGTTGTTGCTACTCACAATCATTATTGGTCTCCAAATGCAAAACAACCAAACATCACCCTATAACTCACATGTAGTTAGAATCACCAAATCGCAAACCTTTTATGGCACCCATCAATCATCACATTTGGATCAATGTCAATGTAAGTCAATGCCTTTAACTTGCATTGTATTTAAACCATCGACAACGGCCGCTCCCAAATAGCGGTACCTTCGACCGAGAAATAGAAGGCATATTCGCATCATTGTCATCATCATCACTTACTTACATCATCGGCTGTTGAGTTCAACAGACAGCGAGCCGCCTATACTACTGCACCAGCACCATATAGCAACTTCATTGTCAATGCCAAGGCCAATCATTACACTTGTGCACACCACATCCCATAGTCAGCATCACCATCAACATCGGTCGATCCCAAGTAACGGGGGTTGCGACCGAAAAATACAGAAGTCAATATCTACATCATCGACAATGAATATAGCAAAAGGGCATAGCACATCATGATCATCGGCATCGATCCTATCACATTGGCACATACTTTGCCATCACCGATGTCGCTCCCATATAACGGGGGTTGCGACCGACAACGATGACTTAGTTTAAGTTATCTTAGCTGAGGCAATATTAACAAGTATTATGCATATGCATAGATGACCATTGAAAGGCATTGTATAAAAGGCCTATACTGTGTGGGCATAAAATATAGTCCATTGCAAAACGTCACCTCGTATACAGTCTATTAACATCATAATCGATACACTGTTCTAATTTATAATAATATTTTAATAAAGTGGAGTACATTTTTTGAATTTTGAAATCTAACTTTTGCTTGATTTTATTTTCGACTAGATTTTCACTAATTTCGTTTCACTTCGCTTTTATTATTGCTGCACAATATACGGCTAAAAAGCTAGCCGCATCATAACGGTCCTTCGAGCCGGATACTAAATCAGTATCCCAAATTAAAATTCGCGTTTATTCACACTTGAATTTGTTCGTACAATTATTTTGTAATTATCGCAACTATGGCAAATGATGAGAGAAAATCAGACGAGTCTTGTGAATCTGAATTAAAGGTGCTTCGATCTCAACGTGCTGTTATTCTTGGACAACAAACAAAAGCAAAAAATTATCTAGCAACTAATCTGAGCTTACTCAATCGTTTCCAGGTTGAAACCAAACTGCAGATGCTAGAGACGCAGAATACAAACTTTGAAAAAATACAATCACAGATCGAACGTCTTGATGATGAGGAAGGATCGAGTGGGAAGAGAGATGTTTTTGAAGACAACTATTATGTCCTCCGGTCTGACATGCTTCAACATTTGGATACCTTTGCAACACCAAGTTCACAAAATAACACCATCGCACCCAACAACACCACCATTTCACGCAACTCTCGTCTAAACATACAAAAACTATCACTTCCATCATTCTCTGGATCATACACCAAATGGATGAATTTCTATGACATGTTTAACTCGCTAATCCACGACAACAAGGACCTCTCTAACATCGAGAAGTTCCAGTACTTGCGATCGTGCATCCATGGGGATGCAGCCAGAGTGATTGAGTCATTAGAGTGTACCAGTCAAAATTATGACACGGCCATGGAACTGCTTAAAACCAGATTCGATAACAAAAGGTTTTTATTCCAAGCACACATACAAGAAATTTTTCAGCTTCAAGGAATAGCAAAACCAACCGTTGAAAGCATTCGGACCATGATCGACACAATCAACGTTAATCTTCGAGCACTTAACTCAATCGCCACCACCGAGCAAATATCCGATGGATTCCTGCTACACCTAGTTTTGTCAAAGTTCGACAACGAATCCCAAGCGAAGTGGGAAGATGAAATAGCCGCCAAACAAGACCAAAGGGCGACTAGCAAACTCACCCAGAACTTGGATTCCACTTCCCTGAACAACACCGAAGACTTCGATTTTCCAACTTGGACTGATCTGTGCACTTTCATGGAGAGGAGGTGTAAGACTCTCAAGATAATTGAAGCCAAATCTCACCGCAGTTCCATCTCCACCAACACATCACAATCGCATCATTCACAACATCGATCGCAACAATCGCACCCACCTCACATTGCCAAGTCAAAACCACAACAGCAGTATAATAATTCAACTCTACTTACAACCAATTCACCATCAACCTCGTCCTGTGTCTTTTGCAACCAACCTCATCATAACGCATTTACCTGTCAAAAATTCATGAACTTAACGCCCATGGATAGATTTAAGCTCACAAAGGAGTTGAAGCTGTGCCTCAATTGCTTAAGAGGATGCCACACATTGCAAGCTTGCACCTCAACAAACAAATGCCAGAAATGCGGTAACACTCATCACACTTTGCTCCATCGGGAACGAATTGCCTCCACCATTCCTGAAAGATCTGGATCAACCACCTCTGACATCAAAGCGCTTAGCACTGCTACACAACCATCAGGTAATCAACCAAATATTTCATCATCTACTTCTTTGCAGGCAAGTCACGCTGACCCTACCGATCGTACTGATAGATATGTGCTACTTGCTACAGCATTGCTAAGTCTGTCAAACAAGGGTGGTGCCTCCGTAATTGGTAGAACCTTACTGGACTCATGTTCACAGTTAAATTTTATTACTGAACACATCGCACAACATCTGAATTTAAGTCGCAGTCGTACATGCCTAGACGTCAATGGAATTGGACAAGCCCACACCATCGCTTCCCAACGAACGCAAATTTGCGTTGCATCACTACACAATTCGTTCAAAGTACATTTAGATGTAATAATTCTTCCAGAGATCACTTCGCCTCAACCATCGCATCCAATAAACATAAAGAACTGGAAGATTCCCTCCAACATACAACTTTCCGACTCTCGGTTTAATCACCCTGGTTCCATCGACTGTCTAATTGGTGCCGGGATTTATTTTGAGCTTCTGCAAGTAGGTCAAATAAAGCTAGGCGAAAATCTTCCAAGTCTGCAGAAAACATCATTCGGATGGATTGTGAGTGGCACAATTAAGGAGGAACCTAAGGCGAACTCCAAATTTTCGTTAGACCTAGCACCAGTTGCACCTAAATCACCTCTTTGCATCAACTACACCAGCCTCACCACTACCACCACATCTCCATCCATAGAGAAACTTTTGCAACGATTTTGGACAATCGAAGAGAATCATACACTAGTGAAGAAATTCTCGATAGAAGAAGAGGAGTGTGAGACATTCTTCAAATCGACAACCACACGCTGCTTATTGACCAACAAATTTGTTGTTCGACTACCATTCAGAGAAGATCGTACATCACTCGGCAATTCCTATGAAATAGCTAAAAATCGGTTAGTATCCATTGAGCATAAATTACATCGTTCCCCTTCATTGCAGAAAGATTATTTCCATTTTGTTGACGAGTATGCAAGATTGGGACACATGAGCAAGTTAGACGCAGCAAAAGCAATTCACGACAACGTGAACTACATCCCTCACCACTGCGTACAGAAACCTAACAGCTCAACAACCAAACTGCGCGTGGTCTTTGATGCTTCTTGCAAAACATCATCTGGTAAATCATTAAATGACATTCTGAAGGTCGGTCCAACTCTTCAAGATGACATTTTTACCATCCTCGTTCGTTTTCGCACACATCGCTTCGTGATAATGGCAGACATCACTCAAATGTATCGACAAATACTTGTCAACCCCAAGGACACCAACACACAATGCATTCTATGGCGAAACACAGAGACAAAGGCAATCGAAAGCTACATACTTACGACGGTCACTTATGGCACCAGTTGTGCGCCGTACTTAGCCGTGAGATGTCTTCGTCTCCTCGCAGAAGAAGGTGCTCAACAATTTCCTATTGGTTCTGCTGTAACATTGCGCGATTTCTACGTGGACAACTTAATGTCTGGAGCTAACGATCGCAGTGAACTAGTTCAAATTAAAGATGAGACAACTAACCTTCTTCTTACTGGAGGTTTCCACCTTAGAAAATGGGCTTCGAATGATCCCACTATCATTGCAGATATTCCAGATAAAGACAAGGAATCATTTATCGTCCTAGGAGACACCGAAATCATCAAAGCTCTTGGAATGGGATGGGATCCCAATGAAGACACTTTTCGTTTTAGCTACATCGAATCTCCAAATTGCAAATCAAACAAACGTATCATCCTATCGCAAATTTCGCAATTCTATGATCCACTTGGCCTGATGAATCCAGTCATCGTAAAGGCAAAAATCTTTATGCAAACACTATGGAAACTCAAGCTCCATTGGGATGAGAGTCTCCCAGAAAACCTTCATACACAGTGGTCAAAATATAAGAATTACCTCAAGGACATCACACAAATAAAAATCCCTCGGTATGTATCATGTACTAACAACATACAAATTCATGGCTTTTCAGATGCTAGCACCAAGGCATATGGAGCATGCGTTTACATCAGATCGAGAAGTGAAAACGGAGAAGTCTTATCGAACTTGGTTTGTGCTAAATCGAGAGTAGCACCGATTGCAGAGACAACAATTCCCAGACTCGAGCTTTGTGCTGCATTGCTACTCGTAGAGCTTCTTGACAGAATATCAAGCATTATAGATAATCAACAAATACAAATCTTTTGTTGGAAGGATTCTACAATCGTTCTGGCCTGGCTAGCATCCGAACCATGTAGATGGACAACATTCGTAAGTAACCGAGTGGCAAAAATTCAAAGCCATTCAAATTTCAAGTGGAACCACATCCAAACATCCGATAATCCAGCGGATCTAGTTTCTCGAGGCGTATTTCCAAATGAACTGATTGACAATAAGTTTTGGTTTCAGGGTCCAAATTTTCTTCGTTTATCAGAAACAGATTGGCCTGAAACACTTAACAATATACCCAAACAAGGAGAAATTCCTGAGCAACGCAAAACACATACGGTTCTTCTTACATATCGACCTGTTGACTTAATTATGGAATGCAAATATCACAACGATTTCGCCAAATTAATCCGTATTTTTTGTTATATTCGCAGGCACATTAACAACCGTGTCTTCAAGGGAAAACCCAAAATCGTAGGTCCTATCACAGCTCCAGAGTTTGAAGAAACTCTTAAACTCGTGTTGTGCACCATCCAACACAACACACTTGCAGAGGAAATCCGTCAGCTGAAAGGAAAATCGCCCATCACATCAAGTATTCGACAATTAGCACCTTTCATCAAAGACGGACTTGTTCGAGTTGGAGGACGAATAGCAAATTCCGATCTACCATACGATGCAAAACACCCACTTTTGCTTCCAAAATCGCACCCATTTATCATCACCATCATTCGACACTATCACTACATTAATCATCATGCTGGTCCACAAACATTGCTAAACATTTTAAGACAACGCTTCTGGATTTTAAACGCTAAAGCAACAATCCGAAGAGAAGTTCATCGATGCCCAATGTGCTTTCGCAATAAACCAATTTTAAGTCATCAGCTAATGGCCAACCTACCCAGCGATAGAGTGACGCCGTCTCGACCTTTTAGCACAACAGGCATTGATTACTGTGGACCACTGTATGTATCGCACCGCATCCGAGGAAGAATCCCTTACAAAACATACCTAGCAATTTTCGTTTGCTTTACCAGCAAAGCCGTCCACATGGAATTAGTATCAGACTTGTCAACACCAACCTTCATTTTGGCACTCAAGCGGTTCATTGCTCGCAGGGGTAAGTGCTTAAAAATTTATTCGGATAATGCTACTAATTTCACAGGAGCATCCCGGGAACTTAAAGAATTGCACACCTCATTCATGTCAGAGCAACATAACGAAATGGTTCGTCATGAATGTCTTCAAGATGGGATTGAATGGAGTTTTATTCCACCACGCTCCCCCCACTTCGGAGGGCTATGGGAGGCAGCCGTTAAGGTAGCCAAGTACCATCTTCGACGAATTGTTGGGCAGGCCGTGCTAACGTTTGAGGAGATGACAACAGTTTGCTGCCAAATTGAAGCTGTCATGAACAGCAGGCCTCTCACACCAATGTCCAGCAATCCGAATGACCTCACAGCCCTGACACCTGGACATTTTCTCGTTGGAACACCACTCACTAGCATTGCAGAGCCTCGTATTGAAAATTCCAACTTCAATCACCTCAAACGATACCAATATTTGCAATGGATTCAACAAAACTTCTGGCGAAGATGGTCACATGACTACCTTCAGCAACTTCAACGTCGAACAAAATGGGACTTATCGCAACCAAACATTCGCCTCAACGACTTGGTTCTCCTGAAAGAAGACAATATGCCACCACTAAAGTGGCCAATGGGACGAATTATTGGGATTTATGAAGGAGACGATGGCAACATACGCGTAGTAAACGTAAAAACCGCAACCGGAATCTACAAACGGACAATCGCCGAATTATGTCCATTACCACTCGAACCTGATCCTGAAGAAACAATGAAGGAAAAGTAAATTATTGAAACCAGGAGCTTTCAAGGTGGGCAGTATGTTGCTACTCACAATCATTATTGGTCTCCAAATGCAAAACAACCAAACATCACCCTATAACTCACATGTAGTTAGAATCACCAAATCGCAAACCTTTTATGGCACCCATCAATCATCACATTTGGATCAATGTCAATGTAAGTCAATGCCTTTAACTTGCATTGTATTTAAACCATCGACAACGGCCGCTCCCAAATAGCGGTACCTTCGACCGAGAAATAGAAGGCATATTCGCATCATTGTCATCATCATCACTTACTTACATCATCGGCTGTTGAGTTCAACAGACAGCGAGCCGCCTATACTACTGCACCAGCACCATATAGCAACTTCATTGTCAATGCCAAGGCCAATCATTACACTTGTGCACACCACATCCCATAGTCAGCATCACCATCAACATCGGTCGATCCCAAGTAACGGGGGTTGCGACCGAAAAATACAGAAGTCAATATCTACATCATCGACAATGAATATAGCAAAAAGGCATAGCACATCATGATCATCGGCATCGATCCTATCACATTGGCACATACTTTGCCATCACCGATGTCGCTCCCATATAACGGGGGTTGCGACCGACAACGATGACTTAGTTTAAGTTATCTTAGCTGAGGCAATATTAACAAGTATTATGCATATGCATAGATGACCATTGAAAGGCATTGTATAAAAGGCCTATACTGTGTGGGCATAAGATATAGTCCATTGCAAAACGTCACCTCGTATACAGTCTATTAACATCATAATCGATACACTGTTCTAATTTATAATAATATTTTAATAAAGTGGAGTACATTTTTTGAATTTTGAAATCTAACTTTTGCTTGATTTTATTTTCGACTAGATTTTCACTAATTTCGTTTCACTTCGCTTTTATTATTGCTGCACAATATACGGCTAAAAAGCTAGCCGCATCATTGGTTAATCGTTTAAAGCTTATATCGTAATCACCGCTTTCTGTTTTTAAAAAACCCTCACCAGCTGGTCCTGGTAAGCCTCGCTCTTTCTGTATACCTATTGGACCCTGTTCCCCCTGTTTTCCTCTTGGTCCTCTGAGTGGGGCTCTATTTGTGAAACGACCAAATTTATCAACACTCATCTTTTCTTTTTTTTTTATTCGATAATATTAGCTTCTTTAAGTTCTTCAATGATTGAAATAATTTCGTTAGAGTGATTATTATTTCCAGCTTGTTGTGAAGCAATTAGAAGTCTTATTCGATCTACAAGTTCATTGGGATTATCCCAAAATATATAGTCTTTTTTCAATTTTGATAGCTGTAATAAGCCACTTCCGGTTGGTGTTTGTATGGGTGAAGATAATGAACTATTAGAAGTATTTTTTGTTACTCCAAAGAATTTACTTATAATGTTCTTATACTTATATCCTCGATTACCATGTACTTGTTTTTGAGAATTATGATCAATTCTATGCGCATTGGTGAGAGATAGTATCACCTTATAGTTTTTTAAATCTTCATCTGTGTAAATATTTTTATCAGGGTTTTTCTTAAATATAAGCTCATATAATCCATTTGTACCCTCAAAGGTTTTATCTCTAATTTCAAAGTCGTTTCCAAGAATATTTAACTCAGCATTACCTATATACCACTTTTCATCTTTTGAATGTATACCATATGTTTTATCAAGAGTGTTGGAATTATTTATAAATAAATCCACATATTTTTTAGGTGTGTCATGAAATTCTTCTTTTGATAATTGCTCCGCAAAGTTGCGATGATGATTAATTTGATAGTTTGAGCGGTTCTTTGTTCTTTTTGGTGTATTTCTACTATTATCATTATCATCAGTAAAATTTGGTGAGTCATCAATAGAAGACTTGGGGGTGGTGAATTCATCAGGATGGTGAATTTGTTCCGAATTGACTTTTATTTTCTTTAAAGGGATTCCACTAAGATTATTTTTATCTTGTGTACTATTTGATTTTTTAACCAGCTCGTTTAGGGGTCTTGTAAGTGGTTTAAAAGTTTCCTCAATTTGAGTTTCGTAAGCTTCTCTACCTGTCTTAAGAGCTTTATATTTCTTTCGTAGAGCATCTGTAGTTCTAATTAGTTCTTTTGTTAGTTTTACATCTATATTAATCATCAAGTAAAATTTATTTTTTCTTACAGAGGCAGGCTGTTAATAAATTTCGTAGTTGATGAAAGAAGCGTTCAAAAGGTCTTAAACTGAATTTGATATTAAGATAACTGATCTTAACTGATGAATACTGAGTCTCAAACTGAGCTGAACTGCTTTTAACTGCTATTATCTGCTTACCGAACTGCTCTGTGCTGTTCTCATAGAACATTACTATACATATGATGTGAAATTGAAAATGTTATCTGCTTTATAACTGAAGAAAACAGTCAAAGCCTTTTCTATAACGACCTTCATTCAAAGGACTATCCTTATCAATTACCATAAATCCATAATTTGTATTCCAACATTCTGCACAGACCTTTTGGAATGTATTAAATGTCATATCTGAATTAATATGATCATTATATATATGTTTAAGGTTCATATCATCCTGTTTGAAGATAATGAGGAAATTTGCGTTATCTCGAATTAAGTGTTTGGGTATTCTTGTATAAGTTTGACATAAGTAAAAACTATCAATATGATGATGCCGCCCCATACTAAAGTATACTCGAACTGTGTCTTGTTTTTCAGGCAATATCGTCAAAAATAAATATAGAATTTGGTTTAGCCTCTTCGGATGGAATAACTTCACTGTTATTGGCAAAAGTGAAGAAACCCATATTTTTTATAGGTTTTATAGCTTTTCGTAAAAACTCATACTTTGGTTGATGTAGATATTTAGAATATATATAGATATTTTCAAATTTTAATCCATTGGGATGTTGCAACAAACTCATCATAACGTTAGTTTTTCCACAGTTTGAGGGACCCGTAATTAAACCTCGTATACTATTAGGGTTTATTAGTTTACCATGTTTTTTTCTTTCAATATTTTTAGTCAACTCCATATTTTTTACTCGTAGCAGATACTGTTGTTTAACGAATCGCATTGTCATAAAAACTAAATGATTTCCTCTAAATTCAAAGTTTATATTCAAAAGTATCATTTTGCTTTAAACCATTCTAACGTAAAGATTATTATATAAAATGATCGATTATTCGAAAAAGTCTATCACTCGATAAAACATTGTGAAAGGAGAAGGTTTATTAAATTCTTTAATAAACACACTTCCTATGGAACTACATTTACCAGGCAATCAATATTGTGGACCAGGAACAAAACTTGAAGAACGTTTAGATCAAGGAGATCCGGGGGTTAATTTGCTTGATCAAGCATGCAAACAACACGATATATCTTATTCAAAATTTAAAAATACAGCTGATCGACACATCGCCGATAAGATATTAACCGAAAAAGCTTGGCAGCGAGTTAAATCTAAAGACGCTAGTATAGCTGAGCGAGCAAATGCGCTATTGGTTACCAATATCATGAAGACAAAAACAAAATTTGGAATGGGTTGTTCTAAGAATGTAGATAAAAATGCTAAGGATAAAATGGCTAAAAATAAAAAGATTAAAACATATAATAAGACTAAACCGCTTTCTTTTAGAAAAGTAATGGAAGTTATTGGAAATAATATTAAACATAGAAAGCCAATTAATCTGGAAAAAGCTATCAAAATAGCCATATCATCTGCTAAGAAAACAGTTAGAAAAAACAGTAATAACATTAAGACACCCAGAGTTATTTCTGTACCGAAAATTGGTGGTGTAATTCCATTTCTTGTACCCTTGTTTGCTGGACTTTCAGCTCTTGGGGCTTTAACAGGAGGCGCTGCAGGAGTAGCAAAGGCTGTCAATGATATTAGCATTGCTAAAAAAGATTTAGAGGAGAAAAAACGTCATAATCAACAAATAGAATCCACTGCAGTAGGTCAGGGTCTATACCTTAAACCTTATAGGAAAGGGCTTGGACTTTAATTAAATCCACAGTCAAAAAACTTCTAAGCTCACTACCCAATCGTGCATTAAATGAAATAGATTTGAGAAATTTCACAAGGAAATTAATTCCAAATTTTCGGAGAGTTTTCATGAGAGATAATTTACCAAAAAGAAAACCTTGGAAAAATGAGTGTTGAATTTTAAATCTGGATTCCTAAAACGGTCCCGGTACACATTGGGTAGCGTACAATAAAAAAGATGATTATATTGAATATTTTGATAGCTTTGGAAATCTTCAACCTCCTATTGAAATTATTAACTATTTAGACGAAAAAATTAATTATAATTATACAAAATATCAAAACTATAACTCATTTAATTGTGGTCATTTATGTTTAAGATTTTTATATAATTGTTATTTTCAATTAAATAAATAAAGAGTTTTATATACATATGGTTTCAATGTATTATTTATCACCATGGCGATGACACTTACACTAAGCGGTTATACCTCTATTCTATCAGATGAATATTTTCCACCCTTAAATTTAGATCAAGACTATGTTTGTCGATTGGTTGATTTTCAGACTTATAACTCTATACCAAATGTTGATGAGAATAATAATCATGTTGGAGAGTTTAAAATCGAAATCCCTACAGGCTCGTATGAAATTGATGCAATTGCTTCATATATATCAGAAGTATTATTTACAAAAAATTCTGTCGTTAATGTTACAATGCAAGCAAATAATAACACAATGGAATGTGATATTGAATCTAATGAGACAATTTATTTCAATAAGGATAGAACTATTGGAAAATTATTAGGCTTCAGTAAACATGTTCTCAACGCTGGGGAGACTCACTCATCTGACTTACCCATAGATATAAACAAAGTAAATGTAATACGAATCGAGTGTAACATCATTACTGGTTCTTATTTTAATAACACTCCTATGCATACAATTCATGAATTTTCACCGGAAGCAGGATCAGGCTATAAAATCATAGAGGTTCCAAAAAATGTTATCTATTTACCAGTGAATGTTAAACGAGTAAGTACTATAACTTTAAAACTTGTGGACCAGGACGGCGATCTAATAAATTTTAGAGGAGAAAGAATAAGAGCACGATTACATTTAACTCCAAATCGAAAGAATATTAATATATAATAATAATTATTTAACAGATATCAATACTAGTCATTCAACTAATTCTACTCGAACATCAAAACTGACAACACATAAGTTATCTCCTGAAAATAAGTCTTATCTTCTTTCCCTAGGATTTAAACTAAAATAAAAAATGAATGATATATTGGATATTACTCATGGAGCAAACTATGATAATAGTATATCCAAGTTTGAATACCACAGCTACTCACCATTTCTTCAGTCATTCAATCCGAGTGTTGAAATACGCATACCCATACAACAACAGGATTTATGTATATTACCCTGTGAAAGTTACATTTATATAGAAGGAGGTCTGACTAAAGAAGATGGAACTGTTTCAACAGGAAAATTAATTAATAATGCAATAGCTTTTCTATTTGAGGAAATACATTATGAATTAAGTGGCGTAGACATTGAAAACAATAAAAACGTTGGAATCACATCGACCTTGAAAAATTATATATCTTTAAATGAGAATGAAAGTAAAAGCTTAGAAAATGGATCATGGAGTGGAAACACTAGTATTTCTCCAGCGTTAGGCATTTTTAATTTTTGTTTGCCATTGAAAAATCTATTGGGGTTTGCTGAAGATTATAAAAAGATTATAGCAAATGCGAGACATGAACTAGTTTTAATTCGCGCTCGATCTAATGAGAATGCTTATTTTTCCAAAGATAATGAAGAATTAAAACTATCAATTTTTAAATTGGAATGGAGAGTTCCACACATCCATCTGATTCAAATAAACTTAACTTATTGAAGCAAATTCAATTAAAGCCCATTCAAATTCATTTTCGTAATTGGGAAATGTATGAATATCCAACACTATCAAACACCACTGATCATATATGGACGGTGAAAACTTCAAGTCAACTTGAGAAGCCTAGATATATCATCATTGCTCTACAAACTGATAGAAAAAATCAACGAAATAAAGATGCCAGCAAATTTGATAATTGTGATGTCAGCAATGTAAAAGTTCATTTAAATTCTGAATCTTACCCCCGAGAGGATTTAAGCATTAAATATAAACTAGATCGATATACCGATCTCTATGATATGTATAGCAAATTTCAACATTCATACTATCAGAAACAAGCAAGTCCTCTTTTATCAAGAGTGGATTTTAAGGATATTGCCCCAATTATGGTTATCGACTGTTCACGTCAAAATGAAACAATTAAAACAGGTCCTGTGGATGTAAGAATTGAGCTTAAAACATTAACTCCGATTCCTGCTTTAACAACCATGTATTGTATGATACTTCATGATCGTATAATTGAGTATAATCCATTAACAGGAGAAGTTAACAAACTTACTTAAATTGTATGTACTTATATGATAATTTATTAGTAGAAAGTGTTAATTTGTTGAGAACAGACATCTAAAAAATGGATATACACTTTGTAGACATTCAAGGATTTGGTGATTTAAACAGCAATCGTTTCATTCTGAAGGAAGTAGCTGTATTACATAATGAGAATCATCATCATCACTTTATTGTTAGTCCACCATTTAATTTAAGCCTTACATCAGATTCACTTAGAAGACAAGTTAATTGGTTGTATCATAATTATCACGAATTAACCTGGAATGGAGGATTTGCACGTCTTTCTCAAGTAGAGATATTTATTCGAGAAAAACTTCAAAGTGGTGTTGTTTACGTTAAGGGAACTGAAAAGAAACAATGGTTACAATCCTTACTCAATAATGAAAACGTAGAAGTCGTTAACCTCGAAGAAGGTATCTATTACAGATGTCCAAATTTAAAAGAACTTAAAAAAATGTATTCAAATATAACTTCCAAATGTGGATATCATGGAAAAATATGTACACTTCAAAATGTTTATCTCTTAAGTAAATTTATTAGTGAAGCTAAGAATTGTAATTTATAGTTCAATAAAACAATTTTGTACAAAACTTGATACTTTTTTCTTTTTATTATAATTTTTATATTTACATATCATTTTCAAAAGCTATTCTATAATGACCCCAAGCTCGTATATGATATTATTACTACATATAAATCTTTTGTCGTCCGCACAGATTAAACTTAATTTATTGATGCATTCAGTATATATAGTATGCTGTCTAGATCTAAAGTTTAACATTTTACTATAAAAGTTACGCTTATGTAGCAAACAATCTCTATAATTTTGCAAAGATAATTTTTTTACAGCTGCTGATTTAACACCTTTTGCTTTTTTTTATCACAGATGCATCTTCAATATCAATACTATACATTTTAGCTCTTAACCCAATAAATTCCTTCATTATTCTTCCATTATTCTCATCCTTCATATAACCTAATTTTTTCACATTGAGCTGAGCAATATCATAGGGGTTATGTAGGGGGTAATCTGAAGTATCAAATATTTTAATTATATCACTCTTAATATCGCTGTAAAAGTCATCAGTTCGTATTTGATAAATAAATGAATCAGTATCCATATAAGCTAGTTGTAGCTTCTTAGTAAATTTTGGTTTCATATAAGCATAATTAAAGTCATAAATATTATACTTTGAAATCTCTAATATACAAAAACCCAAGTATATAGGCTTATTATAGACACAGTAAATTCGTTTTAACTGAATAGCAGCCATAGTTTCGGAAAATTCTAAAATGCTATGAAAATTAGGTTTAGCGATAAGAGCACGACTACCAAGATGTCTACCTCTGCTTTCTACTGAATCAACAATTCGAACATCTTTTCGTTTGTCAACATTCTCCATAGTTTTTCCAAACACAGCATTATTACAGAGTTTACGCTGATCCTTTTCAAACTTTGTAGTTGCTTTTTTTCTAAGTTCATTGTTTAAATCAATATATTTTTTTAACCATTTAGATTGTTTGAATTGCATCACTCTATGAATTTTCTTTAGCACTAAACCATTTTCAAGGCACTGAATTAAACTTTTGTAATGTATTATATAATTTACCTTATTATGTAAATCAGCAATTAATTTTTTATCTGATTTGTTAGGCAATGAAATATTTGAGGGGCAGAAAGGAAGATCGTTATGATCATCATGTATTTCTATAGGATATTCGAGATCAACTTCTAAAACATAACCAATGTTTATATTTGAAATTAACCATTCTTTAATCCCATCTAAATTATCTGGAGGTTCAACCCATTTAAAGTCTGAATGTGGTAGATAGTCCGACATTGCCCAACCGTAAAGATTATTAGCATCCAAATACATTAAATAATCAGATGGTTTACTTGAATCATAATCAGACATATATTTATTATTTGCTTTAGAATGTCGTAAGCTACACTGTGTCAAACCTCCTCTTATACCTTTAGCGAAAAAGTTATACATGTTAATGTCAGTTAAAAGTTCAAGTTTTACACCTGTTTCTTTCAACATAGCATCCCACGAAAAACCTGGTAATGTATAATAGTGACAGGGGTCTAGACCGTAAATTGTTCTAGAATCAATTCTGAATTTTTCGAAAATGTCTGCTAAAATTAAAACATCTGTTTTCAAATAGTGTTCTAAATATTCTCTTAAACGGTTACATTTAAAATGTGACCAAACTTTTACAGCGTGATTATAGTCATCTTGATTGCAATCTTCTTCAATCAAAGAATTTCTAAAAGATTCTATTGGAGGGAGCTCTGTCTCACTTAATTTGTCTATAGAGTCTAAATAGTCATAGCAGAAAACACCCTTACGAGTCATTCGTTGAAAAGATTCATCATCTTTGAAAAATGATGTTAAAATTTTAAAATCTGTTTTTTTATCCAATGTTTTTGCTATACTATCAATACTCGAAGGTAGAAATCTAAATGAGTCTAAGAATCGTAATTCTAAAAACTCTCCTTGCTTACTATTTATTAAGATTTTTGATAAAATTGATATATATTTCTCTTTGTTGAGAGGAATAATATTTATAGATCCTTTGATATTACTCAGCTCTTTTATGAATAAATGTGAGTCATATCCGGTTATGTTATGGACAAAAATAGGAATAAATTTAGGTATCTTATAATTTAAATTACATTTGGAATGTGCAGCCGCTCTGAATTTTCCAGTTAGATGGTCATGATCCCGAACCTTTAGACTTCCCCACACTGGTTTCTTACAGATATGACATATTGTTGCTTGTTGAAATTTAATTTCATTCTGAGGTGTCATAGTCATCGGGATTTTCTTTCCCAAATGATTTTTATAAATGTTTTGACAGTCTTCATGTAATTTCGCTATAAAAACTTATGTACAGTCTTCACCTAGAATAAAAAACAAAAAAAATAATTATATTATATTACCAGACAATTTATATATTACATATGAAATGAGGTTTTAAGAATAATTTTTACTTACCGGTGTATTTGAAAAGTTTATTCAAAGATGTATTAAATGAGCATTTGATAAAATAGGATACAGCAATTGGAACATGTTTTTTAATAGATGTAGTTGACGGGTTTGATGGATCAGGTTAACAGCTATCGATATTCACCAGCATGCACTCAAAATCTGCATAGATGGCAAATGGCACTCCTAGTCATCTATGTTGATGTTCAAACTGTAGTATATTATCTAGAGCATCTGGTAGTGTTGTCACAGTTTTATTGCATTCATTTTCATGCTTCTCAAATGCTTCATCTGTGTTGAAAGTTTGTAGACATGAATTACATATTCTCACTGGTCGTTTGCTATGACTCAGTTGTGCTCCTATTAATCTGGACATATTTTTTATCCAAACAAAATGACTACAATCCCCTTCTTGTATTAGCAATAAATTAATATGTTGTTGTCTTTTGTGTTGAGAGTTGAAATATGGACCGATAACTCTATAACTTTCTCCAGATCCATTTTTTTCTACTCCAAAAACATTTATACTAATTGTGGGACTGCGTGCCTCAAAGATCGATATGTCTTTAAGTTTCAAAGGGAACTCTAAATTTGTAAAGTAAATTTGAATTCCACTCATTAAACTTATCACATCACCTCGAATGTTTTCAATGTGGTAACTGCTTGGTCTATTTGTATTTGTATCTATGGGGTAAAGAGCTGATATAACTGCCCATTTAAAACAGAATTCATCATTATTTTGGACATTAACACAGGCTTCTTTCAGCTTAATGGTTTTTGTTAGGCTTATGTAACTCGAGCCTCTGAAGGGTTTATACTCATTAATATTAACTTCAATATGTTTAATACACAATAGCGCCCATCCTGAATCTCTCTCCTGAAACTCTTCACTTTTAACTTCAATTGTTTTAAACATATTTTTAATTATATCTTTCAAATCATCATTTTGTAAAGCTATTTGCATTGGACATTTAAACGATTTTATGCTTATTTCACTTTTTCTGATTCTCCTTGTGTTGATATAAATTTTATGAACTCTGCAAATAGTTCAATGCTGAACTTTATACCCTCTTTGGTTTCAGACGAGTATTCAAGTAATTTAATTATATCAAGTATGCAGCTATTTAAAAATTTGGTAATGTCTATAAGCCCTTCATCGGTATTTTCTAAGGAATAGGTTTCCACTTTACCTTCAAAACAATGTCTTATTCTGTTAAAACGAGTGTTGTTGACTGGAACTTTGCTCTTTCTCTTATGCTCATTAGTTCTAAGGTGATGACCCCATCCAGATACTAGCACATCTATTTCACAGTTTTCACATCTACGTTTTTTCGATGATGAAGGAGGTTGGAACAGGGAATCATTCATGTCTTTTGGAAGTTTTCTCTTGCTGCTAGTTGGTTGATCAATTACTCGCTCTTGACAGGAGACGTTAATATGCTCCTTGCGAAAGTGTTTCAACATTGAATCCTGTCGTGTATATGTTTTGTCACACTGAGAACATTTAATTTTATCAGCATGTGCAGCTCTTACATGTCTATTGAGATTGTCCTTTCGTGTAAATTTAACACAGCATACGTTACACTCAAAATTCTCCATTTTATTCTTTTTAAGTTTTTTTAGTTAGACTAAACTATTTTTTTTTATAAAGCTTGCGATTTGTTCTATGCTCAACAGTTGTTATGATTACACTGAACAACTTATAAAATACAACTCAACTTGAAACCTTTCATATAAAATCAATTTTTTTTTCATAGAAGAGAAGACAAACAAAAACCATAATACATTTTTTTTCGAAGAAGAACAGATAAAGAAAAACCATAATACAAAGAAGAGAAGATAAAGAAAGCTATAAAAATAAATGAAAAAAACAATTTTTAATGTTGAAATTATTTTATTACTCTTTTTTCTTTTTTTCTAAAAACATTGACGTTTTTGCGAGAAGACAAAAATGTCATCATCATCTACTTCATCTTGTTGAGTAATTACAGCTGATTTTCTCTTACTAGAACATTCAGCCTGATGTGGTGCAAGGAACTCAACTCTATCATCTTCCACCATAATCCTCATTCCCATAGGTGGAAGGAATTTAACTCCGTCGTGTCCCTTCATAATCCGCATTCCCACCAATTTTTGGATTTCTTCCATATTTAGATTCTTAAACCTCTCACTTAAGAATATCTTATAGTTCTCAATTTCTATGAGGACTCTTGGACCGAACTTTGTATTACATACTTTAGCTTCTAAAATTGTTTCCGGTGTTGATCCTAAGTCCTTCAAAGGGAGCAGAGGTTTTTCACAGATATATTTATTAATTTTTTGTAGAAACGATTTCATTTTTTTTTTTTTTTTAATAATTAGATACTGAAAGTTTAACAAGTAAGACTATAATGAAAATTAAAAGAAAAATACAGTCTATTTATACAATCTTATCATTCTAGTAACAATGTAAATGAAATGGATTTCTTTAAGTTTCACATGTCTAACCACAAATTCTAATTATAGATGACATAGTTATTAGTCTTTATCATTCCCACAGTTAAAATAAAAAAAAAACCTAAATTCAACCAAATGATATGATAGAGATTTCTAGAATTACCACATTCCTTAGTCTTTATCATTCCCACAGTTAAAATAAAAAAAAAACCTAAATTCAACCGACTAATATGATTAGTGTCCGAAAAAATAAAAACCGCATTCCTTAATGTTTTTCCTCATAGTTATCAAAAAATTGTTCCTTATATGGAAAACCATATCTATGGGGTTTAGGTTTATGTTTAAATGAAAAAAAAAAAAATGTATAAAAAGACCAACAAATTTCCTTAGTCTTTATCATTCCCACAGTTAAAATAAAAAAAAAAAACCTAAATTCAACCGACTAATATGATTAGTGTCCGAAAAATAAAAACCGCTAATATGATGTGGATTTAAGTATTACATTCCTTAGTCTTAATCATTCCCACAGTTAAAATAAAAAAACCTAAATTCAACCAACTGATATGATAGGGATTTCTGGAATTATCACATTCCTTAGTCTTTGTCATTCCCACAGTTAAAATAAAAAAAAAAAACATAAATTCAACCGACTAATATGATTAGTGTCCGAAAAAATAAAAACCGCATTCCTTGGTGTTTTTCCTCATAGTTATCAAAACATTGTTCCTTAAGCCTAGTACGCTGCTGATGCGAAACGAAATTTTTCGGTGGTCTCCACTAGGAGAGCGAAATGCTAACGAAAACCACAGCGGAAAAATATTTGCGGAGAGTTCTGTAAGCTGTCAAAAACAAATGACAAGTTGTAAAAAAAAAGTAATTTTGTCACCAAATTATTTTTAGATGGAAAATTTTTTGTCGCCAAATTACTTTTAGATGTAATTTTCTTGAAATAAATCTTGGATTTAAAAATTGTTCTTGTTACACATAGAGGATTTAAAATAAAACTCAGAACCGTTTAAATGATGGAAATTAAGCAAATACTTTGGGACTTATTAACTGGTTTATCTGCCGATTTGATGAAATTTCTATCAATTTTAAGAAAATCAATTAAATAGGGAGGTAAACCACTCTATAATTCGAAAACTACGTCCTTCATTGGAATGGTGTAAACGGTTATGAGTTCTAATTTATGGTTTCTTACTAATTCCGGATACCATTTTCAAGTCCAAGAATTATTTCAAAAAAAATATATATAAAGGAAACTTGGTGACAAAAATTAAATCTAAAAGTAATTTGGTGACAAAACTACTTTTGGTTTTGTTAATGCTTCCTTTGAAAGTATGAAGTTTTGATTCAAAAAAGATATCGCTCGCCTTTATTGGACAACCCGTTCCAGAGATATAGTTCAAAACCTATTCACTGTTCACCTTGAAATACATAATCTGAAAATACTTTGAAGTGTATCTTTGGAACGGGTTATCCTAAAAACTTGGTTGATACCTTTTTGTAATCTACTCTTGATGCTCTCAAAATCAGCATCAAAAGTTTTTATGTAGAAGCCTTATTGCAAAAAATCACTCTTGAAATACGCATATTTAGAATGATGTATGCGTATTCCTGGAGCTATTTTTTTTAATACAACTTCTTTGCAAAAACTATTGATGCTTCCTTTGAAAGTATGAAGTGCTGATTCTAAAAAGATATCGCTCGCCTTTATTGGACAACCCGTTCCAAAGATATAGTTCAAAACCTATTCACTGTTCACCTTGAAATACATAATCTGAAAATACTTTGAAGTGTATCTTTGGAACGGGTTATCCTAAAAACTTGGTTGATACCTTTTTGTAATCTACTCTTGATGCTCTCAAAATCAGCATCAAAAGTTTTTATGTAGAAGCCTTATTGCAAAAAATCACTCTTGAAATACGCATATTTAGAATGATGTATGCGTATTCCTGGAGCTATTTTTTTTAATACAACTTCTTTGCAAAAACTATTGATGCTTCCTTTGAAAGTATGAAGTGCTGATTCTAAAAAGATATCGCTCGCCTTTATTGGACAACCCGTTCCAAAGATATAGTTCAAAACCTATTCACTGTTCACCTTGAAATACATAATCTGAAAATACTTTGAAGTGTATCTTTGGAACGGGTTGTCCAATAAAGGCGAGCGATATCTTTTTAGAATCAGCACTTCATACTTTCAAAGGAAGCATCAATAGTTTTTGCAAAGAAGTTGTATTAAAAAAATAGCTCCAGGAATACGCATACATCATTCTAAATATGCGTATTTCAAGAGTGATTTTTTGCAATAAGGCTTCTACATAAAAACTTTTGATGCTGATTTTGAGAGCATCAAGAGTAGATTACAAAAAGGTATCAACCAAGTTTTTAGGATAACCCGTTCCAAAGATACACTTCAAAGTATTTTCAGATTATATATTCCAAGAGAGCAGTGAATAGCTTTTAGAATATATTTTTGGAACGGGTTGCATTTTCACTTGTTCATCAGTGAGTTTTCTTAGTGGGTTTGTACTTGACCACTCTGCTACGCTGCGAATGCTCTTTGATCGATTCCCATTTTAACTATAGGTCTTGCTTCCTCAATTAATACTAACATCGAATGAATAGTAAAAATGCATGGCCTTATATGTCAAATCCCATTGACAAGTGACCAGCTTGCAAGCAGCTTGATTTGCTATCAAATTCACGAGCAGGGCATCTGCCATACGATGGTTCAATATACATTAAAAAAAAAAAACTTCTTAACTTGAAAAATAAGTTCTGGGGTATGGTATAAAATCGCCAATCAATGAGATCGGAAACAGGCTTTCTAAATACAGGTGGGTATCGTTTAAGATGGCCTTTTTGCAACCAAACATTATTGTGGTAACGGCAGCGGAAGGCCGCTTACCTTTAGCTTCCTTGTCCCGACCAGTCGGAAATTCATATTCGTACTGCCAGTAGCGGGCGGTCGATTTGATTTTTTCTTTGTGGCAATTGAGTTAATTTATGTGTTGAAAGTATGTAGTTAGAAATGGTGAGTGTTTTTTTTATATTTATATGGTGTCAAAGGTGGCATAGAATTTAAAAGTTGGAGTAACAAATGTATTTTAAAAATCATGACATGGACAGTTAATTGCAGAACAAACTACTGAATCTTGATAATAATATTTTTATTTAGTAGTCACTTAAAATAAATTAATTTTAAAAGGACATAGGTTATTTTTAATCTAAGCACTAGCACTAGGTATGAGAAAAGTCGATAGTTAGTTATAATCAGCACTCCAAATAAAGATCAGCTATATTTTGTTCGCCGATAAGATATGTGAAGGGTGTTCTTCTTTCCAACTTCCCATTTTCATTTTGCAGATTTAGTTTAGTCGATTTTGAAATTGGTTTTGATACAAAATTAGAATTGAATGTATTTTGAATAATTTAATACAGGAAATGCACAGAAAAACCAGAGAAAGCACAAAGCCAAAGAAAAATCAAATAAGCATTACAAGAGCTGACTTTTTTTTATAAAAAAAATGAAATGTCAAAATTTCGCAAGCAATTAATGTGCAGGTCAATTAAATTGAGAACGAAAAGAGTGGAGAATTGTACTAAGAAATCTACTACAGCTATCCACTAAAATTACACATTTCGTCGTTCAGCAGCGTACTGGAAAACGAAAAGTAGAACGAAATTTTTCGTTCATGATTTCGTCGTGTCATTTTTGTATGGGATTTTTCGTTTCGCATCAGCAGCGTACTAGGCTTTATATGGAAAACCATATATATATTTAGGGGGTTTAGGTTTATGTTTAAATGAAAAAAAAAATGTATAAAAAGACCAACAAATTTTGTATTCCTCCAAAACATAATTTCAAGTTGTAGAAGGAAGAATACAAAAATGACTTCTTTACAATTAATAAAATTATACTTGGAAGAGTTCGAGAAGATATGTTGGGAACATCAAAGTCTGCAGACTTTTATTTGGAGTCAGATGAGTGAGGATACATCATTAGAACACCAAATAGCAATAGCTAAGCTGGTGGATGGTTTATACCACCTAGCAATTTCGGGGGGGTTTGATGTTAAACCTCCTCCCGAAATAATTATTAAGCTGGCTAATATATTGTTGAGCTAAGCTACTCATATTTAAACATTTGCAAAAAATTTTTAAATAAAATTTAAAAAAAAAAAAATATTTTATTTTTTATTTCATTGAAAATTTTGTTTACAGATTTTGTTGTTGTTGTTGTTGTTGTTGTTGTTGTTGTTGTTGTTGTTGCTGTTGTTGTTGTTGTTGTTGTTGTTGTTGTTGTTGGTGATGATGTTGTTGTTGTTGTTGTTGTTGCTGCTACTGTTGTTGTTGCTGTTGTTGTTGTTGTTGTTGTTGTTGTTGTTGTTGTTGTTGTTGTTGTTGTTGTTGTTGTTGTTGGTCTTGTGGTTGTTGTCTCACCCTCTGCGAAGGTAGAAATCTAAATGAGTCTAAGAATCCTAATTCTAAAAACTCTACTTGCTTGCTATTTACCAGCGCCGCCGCCGCCGCCACGCATCGCACCCGCCCGCATTGCACCCGCCCAGCACGCATTGCAACCTAATCAGTTCATTGCCCTACATTTATATAATATTCAATGACACACTACCTCCTAACCACATACGTAATTTATTCAACTTTTTTTTATATTATCCCAAACATTTTTTTTTCCTTTTCTTAATTTACTTCCCAAACAACTTTTTTTTTATATTATCCCAAACGTTAGCGTCACACCTTATCATACAATTTTTTCCTTTTCTTAATTTACTTCCCAACACCTTCAACCACCACAAACTGTGACCGTTGCTGCTGGTGTAGCCCCAAAAAGAATTTATGCGTCATCCAAGATATGATTTCTACAATTTAAAACGGAAAAAAAATTGAATAATTCTTAAGCCCCTAGTATATGATTCATACTACATAAAAAACATTATTTTCTCTTATTCTCTTAGCTCTTTAAACAGCATGGCGATTACCATGAAATCACTTCTCAAGCAACATCATGCGATACTATTTTTGATAGCTAGACTATACGACCAGTATATACCAAACCTCCACTGCCTCCGCTGATCCCGAACCCGCTTTTTATACTACTACCGTTGCAGAGATTGATTCCCCTGGGTTAAGTTAAACATCTGGCATTCCATAGTGGTGATATCTCTTTTGTCTGCGTAATGCATAGTTAGACACCGTACAATGCATTCCCAACTAAGGGGAGTATTGAAAGATTCCAGAGCGGCGTCTGCCTCTCCAGTAATCTTGTTGCGTATGACATTTAGAATGCCATAGTATCTGGGAGTGCCTTTTAGGTTTTCGTACATTGAAAGTACCCGTTGTACTGACTTCTTTCAGGACGAAAATTCGCCAGATTCGCCAGAAAATGTTCGTAAACATTTTACAATATCTGGTATTTTGTCTAACCCATCAACATTATTTAAAAATTGAGGGTATATTGTTTGATCGGTTTCTTGAAAACGCTGAGAATCGGGATTAAGTAAAATTTTCATGAGTCTGTCACTCTGTTGTTCGAATACTCTGTTCGCTATAGATGTGACCACTGCGTCAAGTTCGGGTGTTGACCTGACTTCTATTGCACCAGGACGTGTGGTATTAGAAATAGAATGCAATGAACTATAATTGCCTGAAGGGGGAATATTAATGGACAGTGGTGTGGTAATAGGTCGGATTTGGGGCTGCACTAAGGATGAGGGTGAACTGAAAGGAATTGGAGTCGGCATAGAGGGATCACACGGTTTCGTATGAGAATGTGTTGTATGAAGAGTAGCTGAATGCATAGGAGCAGTCGTAGCTATAGGAGCCACTGAAATTGAGAAATTTTGGGTATTATCGGCCCCAGCGCCTGATCGCGTAATAGGCATATTTATATTTTATTTTTTCAAGAAGGTAAACAAAAACAAAAAATATTTTAAGAGCACTTAATTAAATATTGATTTTCTCTTTTAAAAATTCTTACTTTCTAAAAAATTTGTTTTAAATTCTAGAATTTATTTTGAAATAAATTTATTTATTTTTAATTTATTATTTTTTGATTTTATACTTTTTTCTTTTTTTCTTTTAATATTTTTATTCTTAAATAACTAACTTACATCAAAATTATCATCTTTCTTCCTTTTGTACTGTAACTTTTTGTTTTCCACTCCGGCTTGAGATGGACTGGTGTGCTGCGGTGGATGTTTTTTTTCTTTTTCCCTTTCTTTTTAACACTAGCACTTTTTATTGTTCCTTTGGGGATGGGATTGACCGGTTAGCGAGGGCGTTAAGTTAGTGTCTTGGTAGAGTAGTGTACGGCTACTACTTGAGGCGATTTTTTTTCACTAGTATTTTTTCGGCTACTTGAGGCGATTTTTTTCTCACTAGTAGTTTTTCGGCTACTTGAGGCGATTTTTTTTCACTAGTATTAACGCGACTACACTTCCCGGTCCCTGCTCGGGCGCCAATTAAACTATTGTTTAGTTTTTATTTTTAAAAAAAATATTTTTTCGGAGGTTAGAACCTCTTTATTCAATGATCACTAAAAGACTAAAGACTACAAAAATACTTTTCTTAAAGCTAACTTAATCAATTCACATGTTCCCACGATCGAGATTGCTGACCATGCGTCTGACAAGAAGACGCTACTACATTCCATCACGTAGTATGGAGGAAACCAGAATCCACCTGTGGGTGACATCCGAAGCTACCGCATTCCATCACGTAGTTGTTGGATGTGGGAAAGATTCATGGAAATCATAAATCATTTAATGCTGGCTAACTTGTTCGGTGTTAACTTACACAATAGATTGTGTGTTTTTTTTTATTGAAAGGTTATGTTAATGTTGGTAGTAGGCACCTATTCCAGTAAGGAGGAGAAAGCCGGTCACTTTTTGTTTTCGGTTGTGGCACGTGCCATAGAAAAAGAGTTGGGGTGGGAGGAAAACTGAAAAACATTTATGTAAATATGGTTCCCATTGTTATTTTCCAAAGTATGTATGTAGGTATATTGTTCTACAAATATTGCGTACATAGGTAGGTCTAAATATTTGTATACTTGCAATACAGGTTCATACTATAGCCTATAAAGCAAGTTATGCATTTGAAAAAAAAATCGAACTCGAGATCTTAATCAAACTTGACATTAAGATGATAGAAAACAACAAAAAAGTGGGTCCCGCAATTCCATCTGTCTGTCTTTCTGTACAACTGTCTACATCCTAAACGACTAAAGCGATTTTCTTACTTGGCACATATACCTATGTATTTAAACGTTTTCGGTGATTGTCAAAAATAGATTTTTGAATCTTTTTTTAGGCACAAAATAAATGTTACCTGCCATACATTTTTGTCTACTATCTTAATTATCTTGAAAATGGCTTAACCGATTTTGATAAAAAAATATGTGCACTAGGTACTATACACAGGTATACCTAGTCATTTTGGTTACTCTTTTTTTTTACATATCTTGTTGTTAGCGGTACCTGTCATTTAACCGTTTTTAATATTGGACTTTCTCTTAAACGGCTTGACGCATTTCGATAAAAAATTTTATGTAGGGGTCTCTTAAATTACAAATAATACTGCATACCAAAATTTCTTATAAATATTTTTTTGGATTTTTGAAAAAAAAAAAAATTTTATATAAGTATTTTTAAACTGATTGGACGATTTTTTTTTAAAATTTATATAATGAAATAATTACGAAAATTTAGTAAAAAAAAAGACAAAAAACAGGTAGGTACCTACATTTGAACAGTTTCGTGTGCTTAGGATGTTATCGAACATACAAGCAAGTGCGTGCTTGAGAGCTATTTTTGAATAACAAACACTTTTTTCGAAATTTAGTTTTCTACACTAAAAAAAATGTAAACATCGAAGCCAATTTTCCGGGTTCGGAAATAAAATATACCTATGTGTTAGTTTTCTTTATTTTTTAATAGGTATCTTGAAAAGTAAGACTTACGAAGCACGTCTCAAAATAAGTAATTGTGATGTTCCCAATAAATAAAATAAAATATACCTATATACCTATGTTACCATTAAAAAGATATCCAACCATTTATGTTATTTATATATTTAATAAATTTTCAGCTGAGAACCATCCCTGAATTGCAACTTTTTTCGAAATTTAAATTCCTTCCTATATTTCAATATCTGAGCAAGTTCCCAAAATTCCGAAAAAATACTAGTAAGTGAGCCTTGGCTGTACAAGTGTACATACCTACCTTGTCTGATTTTTTTTGTTTTTACCAGCCACACGAACAAAATTCTCACAACAAAAATTTCTCAAAACAAAGTTTGATTAGGAAGTATGTACGTAACTACTTAAAATCTTCAATTTATTGGAAAATCTAAACCAACGAACAAAATGTATCTACACATTATGTACAGACGACGCACGCATGCTACGTAGTCAAATGAAGCAAATTGTAGCAGACGTAGTTTCAAACGTTAAATCTTATGACTAGTGAAAAAATCAAAGTTTTTATCATAATAAATGTCTATTGTCATTGTGACAGTGTATCTTGTCTACATACATATCTACATGAGACAAAATTTCTTCAAAAAATTTCATTCAAAAAAATAAAACAAAAATTTGTTTTCTTCTACCAACAATTTTTTTTTAATCTTATAACTAATAAAATAAAACAGTGGAAAAATTTGTGTTTTGTCCCAACAAGACCATTTTTCACAACATACAGCTCTTCGAAAACCACTAAAAAAAACTGAAAAACATTTCCGTACCTAATTATTTTGGCAATAATGTATTATTTTACAATAACAAATACTAGGTAGGTACCTACGTTTTGGGTACAAAATTATTATTTTCTTACTTTTGGTTAGGTGCCTACCTACCTATAGATATTTAATTAAAAAAAGTTATCAATATCTGAGCAAGTTCCCCAAATTCCGAAAAAATACTAGTAAGTGAGCCTTAGCTGTACAAGTGTACATACCTACTTCTCTGATTTTTTATTTTTACCAGCCACACGAAAAAAATTCTCACAACAAAAATTTTTCAACACAAATTTTGATTAGGAAGTATGTACGTACCTACTTAAAATTTTAAATTTATTGGAAAATCTCGACCTACGAACAAAATGTATCTATACACATTATGTACATAAAGAAAGATGCACTACATACATATATGTATCAAGAAAAATCATCTCCAATGACAACAGAAATACTACTTGCCAGTTTGCCACTACTTGCTTCATAAATTTCAACCATATTATTCTTGTAAACAGGGTTGGCTGAACTGTTACTATTTTGAATAAGCTACATTAACTACGTCTGCTACGTAGTCAAATGTAGTAAATGAAACAAAGTGTAGCAGACGTAGTTTCAAACGTTAAATCTTATGAAATGTCATTTCATTTTGAATTCTGAACTCATATATGTATATTTATCATTTCTTTTGTATTTGGCGGCTAGTGAACAAATAAAAGTTTTTATCATAATAAATGAAAATAGAGACAAGGCAAGAAAATCCAAAAAACTTGTTGTCACTGACTATAACGTTGCAAATCAATGATAAAAATAAATGCGATGTTTACTAAATTTATTTTTGAGTTTATTTTTTTCCCACTTTTAATTTATTTTTTTCGATTTGGAAAAAATGCAAATAAATATATATAGGGGTATATATATAGTTGGGATAGCCCTATTTCTTTTCCTATGCTTATTCATTCCTATTGGTCCAAATCGGGTTTTTGTATTCAAAATCTTGGAATTTTTTCATATCCGGTTGAAATTCTATTGATTTTTTTAATATAGTACGTTAATGTAGCAGACGTAACAAGCTACATGTAGTTTTTGAAGTAGAAAATAGAATGTAGTTAATTCGGCCAACCGTGCTTGTAAAAGCAATGGCAAAATATCTCCCCATGAATCAATTCCATGAGTTGTAAAAACTTACAACAACAAAGCGAAAAAATACAAGTGTCGTAATCTTGTATTTTTTTTATTCATGATATCTCCCTGTCCCTAGACAAAAAAACAAAAACCAGTTTATCATGTAAAAAACTATCATTCATTTCTTAGGAAATTGCAAAAAATACATGCATGAATCACCAACGATTATTTAATAATAACGGGTGATTTTTTTGCTACTTGGTTTTTGATGTTTATATTTTTGACAGATCACACATGACAAATTCCACGAACATTTGACATTTCGATTCAGTATTGTTTGCCATTTCATCATGAATAGACTTACGCCTGAACAACGTTAGCAAATTATTGAAATTTATTATCAAAATTCGTGCTATGTGAAAAATGTGTTTCGCAAGCTACGTCCATTTTTTTTCCGCTCATTTTTGGCTAAATGGATACGTGAATAAGCAGAATTGCCGTATTTGGAGTGAAGAGCAGCCAGAGGCAATTCAGCAGCTACCAATGCATCCCGAAAAATGCACTGTTTGGTGCGGTTTATGGGCAGGCGGCATCATTGGCCCGTACTTCTTCAAGGACGATGAGGGCCGCAGGGTTACGGTCAATGGAGAAAGGTACCGTTCGATGATAACAGATTTTTTTTGCCGAAAATGCAAGAATTGAACTCGGTCGACATGTGGTTCCAACAGGACGGTGCCACATGCCACACTGCACGCGAAACCATGCATCAATTAAGAGGCGAATTTGGTGAGCAGTTGATCTCACGTTTTGGCGCAGTCAATTGGCCACCAAGATCATGTGATTTGACCCCGTTAGACTATTTTTTGTGGGGCTGTGTTAAGTCTATTGTCTATGGGGACAAGCCAAACACGACTGCTGCCTTGGAAGCCAACATTGAACGCGTCATTGGTGAGATTCCGGCCGAAATGTGTGAAAAAGTTTGCCAAAATTGGACCTTCAGAATGGACCACCTGAAGCGTAGCCGCGGGCAACATTTAAGTGAAATTATTTTTAAAAAGTAAATAGCAGAAATTGATTTATCGATCTAAATAAAAATTTCATTCACTTTTTACAAGTTTTGTGTTTTTTTGAATTTTCAAAAACCAAGGTCTTAAAAATTCACCGTTTATAAGCCTTCACTTAAGAAGAAACAAATATGTTTAGCTTATAATAATTAAAATGTAGTCTTGATAAAATCTTGATGCGAAAGTAAACCTTATCGATAAATTGATTCTCTTAAATTTGATCTGATGTCGGTCTTAGCAATTCATTTTGTTAATTTTGCTGCCTAGGTTTTGCACTTTCAGTCGATGGCATTATGTATTGAGTAGATATAATCCGCTAAAAGAAATATTGGCATTTTTAAATATGTGTTGAATATAGTCGAGGAAATACCCACCAGTCGCCAAATATCTTAAGGTTAATAATCAAGCCTTTCAGTTTGCTCAATACAGTTTCTGAATAAAAAAAGCATTTTGATAAAACAAATAAACTTTTGTTACTGTGTTAAATGATAATAATGATCGCGGACAAAACTGGAATTTCCGGTTTATATGTTTTTTCACTTTCTCTAAAAAAACCCACAAACTCATGTCATGACCAGCGAAGACTGGTCATAATATACTACTCATCGATGTAAATAGTCCATGAATGAATTCACCAAAAAATCATTGATGTCGAAATTTCCTACTGGGTATGTTCTTCTTTCTTGTTGATGTTTGATTAGCTGTGCTTGTGCGTAACTCTATACCTGGCTCTGAGAGACAATAATAAAAAGACACAGGGTATAGTAATAGCAAATTCCAAATAGCTGCTAGCCTTTGCTAATAAATACAATAATTGCCTTTTCCTCAAGGAATAGAAAGATCAACAATGAATTTTCTGGGGAATCATATAACGAATTTAACATGGGATTGGCCTAGGAGGTAAGTATGTGCACCCATTCGCGAAAAAGCTTTTGTAATGAAATTATCGGTTACATGGAATCATTTTCTTGGTGAAAAGACTGATGCTGGAGATATGATGATTTAGTCAAAGAAAAAGAATATATAAAATCGCTTAGGTCTTGAAATCTTCGAATTCATAAGTTCTTTTTTTTAGTTAAAAATACAGATTCTTGAGATATAATAAATTAGTCATAGAAAAAGATTACATGTCTGCCGGGTACTGTACCTAGTTACAAACGTATACCATGTACATCTAAAGTATTTTAAATAAAACATTCATTAATGTACAATTATATTATATTTTATTTTTCAGTACAAAGACTTAGAACATTTGTTGACGTTTGTTCTCTATGATCACAAAATATAAATGAAATCATTCTAGAACAAAGAAAACATGCCCGACAAAAAACAGTAGGTAAAAAGTGCGCGAACCGAACGAAGGGAAAAACCATAAAAATAGGTTTCATTTTCGCATCATTTACTTTTTTTTAACAGCTCAAAAATCTTTTTATGGAGGAAATCTTCGGGTCCGGTTTTGTATTGAAATCAGGCATATGAAAAAGGATTGTGCATTCATCAAAGTTTTTTTTGTTGTTGTCTATTCTCTACCTTCTTGATTTATCTAAGCAGAACATGGTACTTAAATGGCAAACTGGTGACCGGCTGCATTACCTTTCATGAGTAAAATCAATGATTATCTCTCCTAAATGACCGCTGTCATATAGCATTTCACCTAGGCGTTTTTCGTTGAGGAGTGAATTTCCTACTGGGTGCACGAGACCTACCTTTAATCATTGGCCTCATTTAATAACCGAACTATAGCTATCCGGATAGGTTGGTGCTGTTGTATTCCCATGTAAGAATACAGCTGATGACAAAACAACTGCTGCCGAAAAAAAATCATACAAATTCAACCTATTCGATGTTGGTTGTTCAGGAACTTCAGAGGGTACTGCGAGTAACATATCTTAGATAGGCTATCGTACCGACATCTGAATGAGGCCATTGTATATACATTTATATAGTACTATCATGGAACATGAAAATAGCTTTCTTCCGCTCTGCTGTAGATGTCGTCTTGGTCGCTTTGTAAGATTAACTTGTGTGCAGAGGAAGAAAGGGGGAAAGAAGAGATGAGGTAGTTTTATTCCTGTTCTTATAACAATAACGAATATAAGGCAGAAAACCAAATGTGGTGTATTTTTTCGACATCACATTTTGTAGTTTTCTAGTTTATATGAGGATAAGACAAAGACTAATACAAATATAAGATACCATATGCAGTAATTTTGTTACTTCCATCGCTTACAGGTTCCTGCATATATGTACAATGATACTTACGTATTATAAGTTTGGTAATGAATTGTTAGGGTAGTTTTGATGTGTATATGCCTACATAGGTACAATAGTTTGGATTTTAGTTATTTTATGATTTGGATTTGTTGATTTTGAGAAAACAATACCTACCTACAAATCTTAAATAGGTAAGTTACAATAAGAAATTATTCTAACAAATTTTAAGTAAGTATTATTTTCTTTTTCTTTTTAGGGTTGATGTCAATAGGTAGGTACTTCACCAAAAGCGACTCAGTCGCGCGCTCAAAAAATCCTAGGTAGGTAAAAGACAAATGCACGTCAAATAACACCCGCTCGAAACTAAAATCTAATGAACAAATAAGTAAAGTGAGTAGCATTAAGAGGTCAATAAACTCTCCGTCTAGTTCTAATTTAAGATTAATACATAATAACAATAAGTCCACTCCGACCACAGTTTTTGTACGAACAAATGTGAATGCAAAAAAAAAAACATGGAAAATACCGCTGCCCAAGTGGGTAATCTAAGCAGAGTTGTAGTTGGTGGCTGCAGAACTCCTTCATCAAATTCTTTTTTCGTTGATGTGCATGCTGATGCTGATGCTGATGATGGTGTTGTAGTTGACAAAGATATAGCTGATTATGGTGGTGTTGTTGTTCCCGATCATGTTGCTGATGATGATATTGTTGTTGCCGAAAATGAAATTGCGATGACATGACGGGTATCTCTACCTGTGGTGGTGCTGCTGCAGTTGGTGCATTGAATACTGAAACTGAAGCCTTTATCAATTTAGAGATTGCTGCTCTGGATATTCCTTAAATCAATGTTGAAGTAAATGGCTCTGCATCCGATCTAAATCAAGCAAATGGGATTGGGGTATTGCAAAACCAAATACATTACACACTAATAATAGAGTAATTGTGGGTAACAAGAAACCTGAAAGTAATGTTTTAGACGTCATTCAACATCAACGTATAAAATGGCTTTATTTATCGAGTTTTAAGCCACTACATCCACCGAGTCTATTGTCGATTATGTTTGTTCTTGTACTAATATGGATCCTGCAATAATTCCGTGTTATAAGCTCATAAATTAAGATGGTAGTGTTGACAATCTTAGGAGGGTAAATTTTAAAATTGGAATTCCAATCGAGTTTGTCGATACTGTATACAATTTTTGGCCTAAAGGTATTCATGTATTACTCTTCGAATTTCGCCCAAAAAACGAGGATCTTCAGGTCCTAGGAAAAAAAACAGTTGGGCTGAATGCAAACACAAGCTCAATTTGTTATCAAGATATTGGAGGTATGCGGACAAAAACAACTGACTTTTTTAATTCGGTAGCTGATTGTTCGTACGCTATCATCGCTTTAACAGAAACATGTTTGTGCAACACAATACTGTCAACAGAGCTCTTTGACGCCAATAATGTTGTTTACAGAAAAGATCATTGTCAAATTCAAACTGGTTTAACTAGAGGTGGAGGAGTCTTATTTGCTGTCCATCCATCCTTAAAGTAGATGGGTTGACCTTGATGATTCATCAGGTATGACTGAACAAATTTGTATAAATATTGATTACACTGGAACTAAAGATGGCGTAACTATAAAAGTTTAGTATTTTTTATCATATATACCACCTTGCTCTGATATTACTGTTTATAATGCTCATATTTCTAATATTAAAAATGTTTATGTTGTAGCCCTAGGTGATTTTAATTTAAGTAACAAAAGATGGATTTATTCGGTAGATGATAAATGTTTGCGTCCTTCTAATGTTTTAAAGGACTTAGACATTCAAATGCTTAATTCTATGCTCTCTATGAGCCTTATACAAATAAATGTTGTTCAAAATTGTTTTTTTTTTTTTTTTTTTTTTGAAAGCTGATTTTTTACTTTCAAACAATAGTACCTATTCATCATAAAGCCTTGCATATTTTTTTTGATGTATCTTTATTAAGCTCTTATAGTACTCATGATAATATAAATGAATTTAAATATGATTTTGTTAATGCAGATTATAATTATGTAAATAATTATCTCTCTTCAATTGATTGGGAACTGAGTTTTACGGGATATTCTGATTTACAAGATGTTTATAAACTATTTACAAACATAATTGAAGACGTTTTTGGAAAGTGTTTTTAGTTCAAATAAGCCGGTATGGTTCAAGCGCTTACTAAATCTTAGAAAACAAAATAAATCATGTGTATAAGAAGAGCTTATTAAATACATTATTCGAAGCTCATTTGTGTCGACTAAGAAAAGGTTTACACAGATTTCGCTAAAGCTTTTGACCGTGTTCAATTCTTTATATTAGATCGTAAGTTAGTAAACATAGGTTTTCATTCTACCTTATTGAAATGGATAATGAGTTACTTAAAAAATGTTAAAATTGGATCTCATCTTTCAAAGGTAATTTTTAGTCATTCAGGTGTACCTTAAGGGAGCCATTTGGGACCACTCTTTTTTTTTCTTCTCTTCATTAATGACTTGCATAGACGCATATTAGATTCGTTTTGCTTACTATTTTCCGATGATTTCAAGCTTTTTCGGGTAGTGAAAACAATTTTTGATTGCATTCAACTACAACAAGATATTGACAGCCTTTATGAATGGTACGTAATAAATTGCTTAAAACTTAATATAAGTAAATGTTAAATAATGTCTTTTACGAGGTCTAACAATCATATTGTTTTTGATTATAAAACCGCTAACAGCATTATTGTGCGTGTTTCAGCACAAAAAGGACCTGGGGTTTGTTTTTGATACTAAATTGAATTTTGGCTTACACATGGATTTTTTAATCTCTGAGGCAAGTACTATGCTTGGGTTTCTTTTTCGCAATTCTAATGACTTTAGTGATCCTTACAACCTCACAATCAAATCATTGATCTCTTTGTTTCGCTCAAATCTCGAATACTGTTGTATAATATGTTCATCATATTACAACGTGACTTCGAGACGTATTGAAAGAATTCAAAGGAGACTTACAAAGTATAATTTACGGAAAGTTTATTCGCAGTCAGAAATGCCTTCTTATGAAAACAGATGTCAGCTCATAGATCTAAAACCTCTTCATAAAAGAAGAGAGTACTATTTCATAATGTTTGCAAGTGATATTTTATGTGGACACATTGACAGTGCATATTTACTGTCCTTAATTAATGTATATGCTCCATCGCGTTCCTTAAGGCCAAGCCAAAACGACTTCTTTTATGTTACTAGAAACTCTACTAATTATGGTGCAAATAATCCAATAGATCATGCCGCACTTCGATACAATCAATTTGAAGAGTTTTTACAATTTCATATTAACAGGAAAAATGCAAATCTATTGCCTTAAATGCGGTGTAAATATTTCAGAGTTAAGTTTTTATTTATTTTTATTGTACATTAAGTTTATTTTATAAGTTATTGTTGTCTACGAGAGGCTATTGTACTTGTTAGATGAATAAATAAATAAATAATTTAAAGTTGTTAGGTAGGTATTAAATCTTTATCGAAAAAAAAATATTAATAAAATGTAAATTATACTTATATATTAGAACAATATAATTTAAAATAAAAACAATACAAATAAATGAATAAATATTAAATTTAGGTAGGTTCGAAAATAAGACATAAACAAAATAAAACAAAAATCTTTGGCGCAAAACTTTAAACAACCTATAAAGGCCTTAACACGATAGATACTAGTTAACAATTTACTTTATACGTTGTAGTCTACTAACGTTTCATAAATTTTAAACCTTTTGTCAACTAGTACGAGTAAAATACTAATTAAGAAGAAAGCAAAGCATTTGTAGGGTTTGAATTTTGATGAAAACAATTATTGTGTTTATGCGTTGTAAATTCATTATATGTTGATGGAAACACAAAATGTGCTCTAAATAAGTATTCCATGTTTATATTTTCATCATTTAAATTTCATGATTTACAAAACAAAAGACAAAGAAAAATTGTACACCAGCAGGACTCGAACCTGGCCCCCGGGTTCAAAGCTGATATACTATCATATGACATATGGAATCAGTACGTAACTAAAAATTTAAAGGAGCAATTTGGTAAATGATAATCAGATAGTATGATACTAAACTCGTTTAAAATTAGAAAAATCCTCTTTTTAATCTAGTATCAAACTAAAAATGATTTAACATATTACTAAATTGTTTAAAATTTTGCGCATTTATTTGTACTTGCGAATGGAGTATTCCATTAAGTACCTACCTATATTTGTTATATTTAGGTGAAACTGGGTAAAGTAATACCTACAAGCAAATTGAACTTAGGATTTTAATTAAACTCAGCATTGCAATAATAGAAGCTGAAGCGATTTTCTTCAAACTTCTCATAGTTCATCATGAAAATCCAATCGAATTTTAGAAGAAACGCGTTGTCTACGAGAGGCTATTGTACTTGTTAGATGAATAAATAAATAAATAATTTAAAGTTGTTAGGTAGGTATTAAATCTTTATCGAAAAAAAATATTAATAAAATGTAAATTATACTTATATATTAGAACAATATAATTTAAAATAAAAACAATACAAATAAATGAATAAATATTAAATTTAGGTAGGTTCGAAAATAAGACATAAACAAAATAAAACAAAAATCTTTGGCGCAAAACTTTAAACAACCTATAAAGGCCTTAACACGATAGATACTAGTTAACAATTTACTTTATACGTTGTAGTCTACTAACGTTTCATAAATTTTAAACCTTTTGTCAACTAATACGAGTAAAATACTAATTAAGAAGAAAGCAAAGCATTTGTAGGGTTTGAATTTTGATGAAAACAATTATTGTGTTTATGCGTTGTAAATTCATTATATGTTGATGGAAACACAAAATGTGCTCTAAATAAGTATTCCATGTTTATATTTTCATCATTTAAATTTCATGATTTACAAAACAAAAGACAAAGAAAAATTGTACACCAGCAGGACTCGAACCTGGCCCCCGGGTTCAAAGCTGATATACTATCATATGACATATGGAATCAGTACGTTACTAAAAATTTAAAGGAGCAATTTGGTAAATGATAATCAGATAGTATGATACTAAGCTCGTTTAAAATTAGAAAAATCCTCTTTTTAATCTAGTATCATACTAAAAATGATTTAACATATTACTAAATTGTTTAAAATTTTGCGCATTTATTTGTACTTGCGAATGGAGTATTCCATTAAGTACCTACCTATATTTGTTATATTTAGGTGCAACTGGGTAAAGTAATACCTACAAGCAAATTGAACTTAGGATTTTAATTAAACTCAGCATTGCAATAATAGAAGCTGAAGCGATTTTCTTCAAACTTCTCATAGTTCATCATGAAAATCCAATCGAATTTTAGAAGAAACGCGCACGTTTCTTAATTGATTGACTTTGACACATTGAGTGGATATTCTACTGAGCTATTGCTCTTACTTATTGGTCGAAAATCCACCTCTATTTATTTTAATAAAATATTCAATAAATGTGTGATAATAGTTGAATGAAATAACGGATTATCTATTTTGCGGTTTCAAAAGTAAACGTAAATAAATCACATACAAATTTTTTTTTCATGATATTTCTTTTTTATTATTAAGTTGACATTATGTGTGAAACACTACATCATTTAAAAGACCATCACGCGATTTGTTGCAAGCATCAATATTTTTTAGGTAATTTTCGACCACTTTTTGACACATATTGGGCGGTATCTCAGCCATAACTTGACGAATGTTGATTTTCAAGTGCTCACGAGTTAAAGGCTTATCTGCATAAACACGGTCTTTCGCGTAGCCCCACGAAAAAAAAAGTCCAGCGGTGTCAAATCGCATGATCTTGGTGGCCAGTTGATATCGCCACGACGAGAAATTACGCGGCCAGGAAATATCTCTTGCAATAAAGCCATATTCGCTCGAGTTGTGTGGCATTTGGCATCGTCTTGTTGAAACCACATATTCTCCAAGTCGTATTCTTCAATAGCAGGCAAAAAAAAGTCGCTTATCATATGACCATAACGCTCCGAATTGACGGTGACAATCGTTCCATCGTGGTTTTCGAAGATGTAAGGACAGACTGACAGACTGACAGACTGACAGACTGACAGACTGACAGACTGACAGACTGACAGACTGACAGACTGACAGACTGACAGACTGACAGACTGACAGACTGACAGACTGACAGACTGACAGACTGACAGACTGACAGACTGACAGACTGACAGACTGACAGACTGACAGACTGACAGACTGACAGAATGACAGACTGACAGACTGACAGACTGACAGACTGACAGACTGACAGACTGACAGACTGACAGACTGACAGACTGACAGACTGACAGACTGACAGACTGACAGACTGACAGACTGACAGACTGACAGACTGACAGACTGACAGACTGACAGACTGACAGACTGACAGACTGACAGACTGACAGACTGACAGACTGACAGACTGACAGACTGACAGACTGACAGACTGACAGACTGACAGACTGACAGACTGACAGACTGACAGACTGACAGACTGACAGACTGACAGACTGACAGACTGACAGACTGACAGACTGACAGACTGACAGACTGACAGACTGACAGACTGACAGACTGACAGACTGACAGACTGACAGACTGACAGACTGACAGACTGACAGACTGACAGACTGACAGACTGACAGACTGACAGACTGACAGACTGACAGACTGACAGACTGACAGACTGACAGACTGACAGACTGACAGACTGACAGACTGACAGACTGACAGACTGACAGACTGACAGACTGACAGACTGACAGACTGACAGACTGACAGACTGACAGACTGACAGACTGACAGACTGACAGACTGACAGACTGACAGACTGACAGACTGACAGACTGACAGACTGACAGACTGACAGACTGACAGACTGACAGACTGACAGACTGACAGACTGACAGACTGACAGACTGACAGACTGACAGACTGACAGACTGACAGACTGACAGACTGACAGACTGACAGACTGACAGACTGACAGACTGACAGACTGACAGACTGACAGACTGACAGACTGACAGACTGACAGACTGACAGACTGACAGACTGACAGACTGACAGACTGACAGACTGACAGACTGACAGACTGACAGACTGACAGACTGACAGACTGACAGATTGACAGACTGACAGACTGACAGACTGACAGACTGACAGACTGACACACTGACAGACTGACACACTGACAGACTGACACACTGACAGACTGACACACTGATAGACTGACAGACTGACAGACTGACAGACTGACAGCTGACAGACTGACAGACTGACAGACTGACAGACTGACAGACTGACAGACTGACAGACTGACAGACTGACAGACTGACAGACTGACAGACTGACAGACTGACAGACTGACAGACTGACAGACTGACAGACTGACAGACTGACAGACTGACAGACTGACAGACTGACAGACTGACAGACTGACAGACTGACAGACTGACAGACTGACAGACTGACAGACTGACAGACTGACAGACTGACAGACTGACAGACTGACAGACTGACAGACTGACAGACTGACAGACTGACAGACTGACAGACTGACAGACTGACAGACTGACAGACTGACAGACTGACAGACTGACAGACTGACAGACTGACAGACTGACAGACTGACAGACTGACAGACTGACAGACTGACAGACTGACAGACTGACAGACTGACAGACTGACAGACTGACAGACTGACAGACTGACAGACTGACAGACTGACAGACTGACAGACTGACAGACTGACAGACTGACAGACTGACAGACTGACAGACTGACAGACTGACAGACTGACAGACTGACAGACTGACAGACTGACAGACTGACAGACTGACAGACTGACAGACTGACAGACTGACAGACTGACAGACTGACAGACTGACAGACTGACAGACTGACAGACTGACAGACTGACAGACTGACAGACTGACAGACTGACAGACTGACAGACTGACAGTCTGGCAGTCTGTCAGTCTGTCAGTCTGTCAGTCTGTCAGTCTGTCAGTCTGTCAGTCTGTCAGTCTGTCAGTCTGTCAGTCTGTCAGTCTGTCAGTCTGTCAGTCTGTCAGTCTGTCAGTCTGTCAGTCTGTCAGTCTGTCAGTCTGTCAGTCTGTCAGTCTGTCAGTCTGTCAGTCTGTCAGTCTGTCAGTCTGTCAGTCTGTCAGTCTGTCAGTCTGTCAGTCTGTCAGTCTGTCAGTCTGTCAGTCTGTCAGTCTGTCAGTCTGTCAGTCTGTCAGTCTGTCAGTCTGTCAGTCTGTCAGTCTGTCAGTCTGTCAGTCTGTCAGTCTGTCAGTCTGTCAGTCTGTCAGTCTGTCAGTCTGTCAGTCTGTCAGTCTGTCAGTCTGTCAGTCTGTCAGTCTGTCAGTCTGTCAGTCTGTCAGTCTGTCAGTCTGTCAGTCTGTCAGTCTGTCAGTCTGTCAGTCTGTCAGTCTGTCAGTCTGTCAGTCTGTCAGTCTGTCAGTCTGTCAGTCTGTCAGTCTGTCAGTCTGTCAGTCTGTCAGTCTGTCAGTCTGTCAGTCTGTCAGTCTGTCAGTCTGTCAGTCTGTCAGTCTGTCAGTCTGTCAGTCTGTCAGTCTGTCAGTCTGTCAGTCTGTCAGTCTGTCAGTCTGTCAGTCTGTCAGTCTGTCAGTCTGTCAGTCTGTCAGTCTGTCAGTCTGTCAGTCTGTCAGTCTGTCAGTCTGTCAGTCTGTCAGTCTGTCAGTCTGTCAGTCTGTCAGTCTGTCAGTCTGTCAGTCTGTCAGTCTGTCAGTCTGTCAGTCTGTCAGTCTGTCAGTCTGTCAGTCTGTCAGTCTGTCAGTCTGTCAGTCTGTCAGTCTGTCAGTCTGTCAGTCTGTCAGTCTGTCAGTCTGTCAGTCTGTCAGTCTGTCAGTCTGTCAGTCTGTCAGTCTGTCAGTCTGTCAGTCTGTCAGTCTGTCAGTCTGTCAGTCTGTCAGTCTGTCAGTCTGTCAGTCTGTCAGTCTGTCAGTCTGTCAGTCTGTCAGTCTGTCAGTCTGTCAGTCTGTCAGTCTGTCAGTCTGTCAGTCTGTCAGTCTGTCAGTCTGTCAGTCTGTCAGTCTGTCAGTCTGTCAGTCTGTCAGTCTGTCAGTCTGTCAGTCTGTCAGTCTGTCAGTCTGTCAGTCTGTCAGTCTGTCAGTCTGTCAGTCTGTCAGTCTGTCAGTCTGTCAGTCTGTCAGTCTGTCAGTCTGTCAGTCTGTCAGTCTGTCAGTCTGTCAGTCTGTCAGTCTGTCAGTCTGTCAGTCTGTCAGTCTGTCAGTCTGTCAGTCTGTCAGTCTGTCAGTCTGTCAGTCTGTCAGTCTGTCAGTCTGTCAGTCTGTCAGTCTGTCAGTCTGTCAGTCTGTCAGTCTGTCAGTCTGTCAGTCTGTCAGTCTGTCAGTCTGTCAGTCTGTCAGTCTGTCAGTCTGTCAGTCTGTCAGTCTGTCAGTCTGTCAGTCTGTCAGTCTGTCAGTCTGTCAGTCTGTCAGTCTGTCAGTCTGTCAGTCTGTCAGTCTGTCAGTCTGTCAGTCTGTCAGTCTGTCAGTCTGTCAGTCTGTCAGTCTGTCAGTCTGTCAGTCTGTCAGTCTGTCAGTCTGTCAGTCTGTCAGTCTGTCATTCTGTCAGTCTGTCAGTCTGTCAGTCTGTCAGTCTGTCAGTCTGTCAGTCTGTCAGTCTGTCAGTCTGTCAGTCTGTCAGTCTGTCAGTCTGTCAGTCTGTCAGTCTGTCAGTCTGTCAGTCTGTCCTTACGTCTTCGAAAACCACGATGGAACGACTGTCACCGTCAATTCGGAGCGTTATGGTCATATGATAAGCGACTTTTTTTTGCCTGCTATTGAAAAATACGACTTGGAGAATATGTGGTTTCAACAAGACGATGCCAAATGCCACACAACTCGAGCGAATATGGCTTTATTGCAAGAGATATTTCCTGGCCGCGTAATTTCTCGTCGTGGCGATATCAACTGGCCACCAAGATCATGCGATTTGACACCGCTGGACTTTTTTTTTCGTGGGGCTACGCGAAAGACCGTGTTTATGCAGATAAGCCTTTAACTCGTGAGCACTTGAAAATCAACATTCGTCAAGTTATGGCTGAGATACCGCCCAATATGTGTCAAAAAGTGGTCGAAAATTACCTAAAAAATATTGATGCTTGCAACAAATCGCGTGATGGTCTTTTAAATGATGTAGTGTTTCACACATAATGTCAACTTAATAATAAAAAAGAAATATCATGAAAAAAAGTTTTGTATGTGATTTATTTACGTTTACTTTTGAAACCGCAAAATAGATAATCCGTTATTTCATTCAACTATTATCACACATTTATTGAATATTTTATTAAAATAAATAGAGGTGGATTTTCGACCAATAAGTAAGAGCAATAGCTCAGTAGAATATCCACTCAATGTGTCAAAGTCAATCAATTAAGACTGTCAGTCTGTCAGTCTGTCAGTCTGTCAGTCTGTCAGTCTGTCAGTCTGTCAGTCTGTCAGTCTGTCAGTCTGTCAGTCTGTCAGTCTGTCAGTCTGTCAGTCTGTCAGTCTGTCAGTCTGTCAGTCTGTCAGTCTGTCAGTCTGTCAGTCTGTCATTCTGTCATTCTGTCAGTCTGTCAGTCTGTCAGTCTGTCAGTCTGTCAGTCTGTCAGTCTGTCAGTTTGTCAGTCTGTCAGTCTGTCAGTCTGTCAGTCTGTCAGTCTGTCAGTCTGTCAGTCTGTCAGTCTGTCAGTCTGTCAGTCTGTCAGTCTGTCAGTCTGTCAGTCTGTCAGTCTGTCAGTCTGTCAGTCTGTCAGTCTGTCAGTCTGTCAGTCTGTCAGTCTGTCAGTCTGTCAGTCTGTCAGTCTGTCAGTCTGTCAGTCTGTCAGTCTGTCAGTCTGTCAGTCTGTCAGTCTGTCAGTCTGTCAGTCTGTCAGTCTGTCAGTCTGTCAGTCTGTCAGTCTGTCAGTCTGTCAGTCTGTCAGTCTGTCAGTCTGTCAGTCTGTCAGTCTGTCAGTCTGTCAGTCTGTCAGTCTGTCAGTCTGTCAGTCTGTCAGTCTGTCAGTCTGTCAGTCTGTCAGTCTGTCAGTCTGTCAGTCTGTCAGTCTGTCAGTCTGTCAGTCTGTCAGTCTGTCAGTCTGTCAGTCTGTCAGTCTGTCAGTCTGTCAGTCTGTCAGTCTGTCAGTCTGTCAGTCTGTCAGTCTGTCAGTCTGTCAGTCTGTCAGTCTGTCAGTCTGTCAGTCTGTCAGTCTGTCAGTCTGTCAGTCTGTCAGTCTGTCAGTCTGTCAGTCTGTCAGTCTGTCAGTCTGTCAGTCTGTCAGTCTGTCAGTCTGTCAGTCTGTCAGTCTGTCAGTCTGTCAGTCTGTCAGTCTGTCAGTCTGTCAGTCTGTCAGTCTGTCAGTCTGTCAGTCTGTCAGTCTGTCAGTCTGTCAGTCTGTCAGTCTGTCAGTCTGTCAGTCTGTCAGTCTGTCAGTCTGTCAGTCTGTCAGTCTGTCAGTCTGTCAGTCTGTCAGTCTGTCAGTCTGTCAGTCTGTCAGTCTGTCAGTCTGTCAGTCTGTCAGTCTGTCAGTCTGTCAGTCTGTCAGTCTGTCAGTCTGTCAGTCTGTCAGTCTGTCAGTCTGTCAGTCTGTCAGTCTGTCAGTCTGTCAGTCTGTCAGTCTGTCAGTCTGTCAGTCTGTCAGTCTGTCAGTCTGTCAGTCTGTCAGTCTGTCAGTCTGTCAGTCTGTCAGTCTGTCAGTCTGTCAGTCTGTCAGTCTGTCAGTCTGTCAGTCTGTCAGTCTGTCAGTCTGTCAGTCTGTCAGTCTGTCAGTCTGTCAGTCTGTCAGTCTGTCAGTCTGTCAGTCTGTCAGTCTGTCAGTCTGTCAGTCTGTCAGTCTGTCAGTCTGTCAGTCTGTCAGTCTGTCAGTCTGTCAGTCTGTCAGTCTGTCAGTCTGTCAGTCTGTCAGTCTGTCAGTCTGTCAGTCTGTCAGTCTGTCAGTCTGTCAGTCTGTCAGTCTGTCAGTCTGTCAGTCTGTCAGTCTGTCAGTCTGTCAGTCTGTCAGTCTGTCAGTCTGTCAGTCTGTCAGTCTGTCAGTCTGTCAGTCTGTCAGTCTGTCAGTCTGTCAGTCTGTCAGTCTGTCAGTCTGTCAGTCTGTCAGTCTGTCAGTCTGTCAGTCTGTCAGTCTGTCAGTCTGTCAGTCTGTCAGTCTGTCAGTCTGTCAGTCTGTCAGTCTGTCAGTCTGTCAGTCTGTCAGTCTGTCAGTCTGTCAGTCTGTCAGTCTGTCAGTCTGTCAGTCTGTCAGTCTGTCAGTCTGTCAGTCTGTCAGTCTGTCAGTCTGTCAGTCTGTCAGTCTGTCAGTCTGTCAGTCTGTCAGTCTGTCAGTCTGTCAGTCTGTCAGTCTGTCAGTCTGTCAGTCTGTCAGTCTGTCAGTCTGTCAGTCTGTCAGTCTGTCAGTCTGTCAGTCTGTCAGTCTGTCAGTCTGTCAGTCTGTCAGTCTGTCAGTCTGTCAGTCTGTCAGTCTGTCAGTCTGTCAGTCTGTCAGTCTGTCAGTCTGTCATTCTGTCAGTCTGTCAGTCTGTCAGTCTGTCAGTCTGTCAGTCTGTCAGTCTGTCAGTCTGTCAGTCTGTCAGTCTGTCAGTCTGTCAGTCTGTCAGTCTGTCAGTCTGTCAGTCTGTCAGTCTGTCAGTCTGTCAGTCTGTCAGTCTGTCAGTCTGTCAGTCTGTCAGTCTGTCAGTCTGTCAGTCTGTGCTTACGTCTTCGAAAACCACGATGGAACGACTGTCACCGTCAATTCGGAGCGTTATGGTCATATGATAAGCGACTTTTTTTTGCCTGCTATTGAAGAATACGACTTGGAGAATATGTGGTTTCAACAAGACGATGCCAAATGCCACACAACTCGAGCGAATATGGCTTTATTGCAAGAGATATTTCCTGGCCGCGTAATTTCTCGTCGTGGCGATATCAACTGGCCACCAAGATCATGCGATTTGACACCGCTGGACTTTTTTTTTCGTGGGGCTAC